>JAWPHD010015949.1:0-52481 GCA_037043455.1 Cyrtodaria siliqua
GATTATGGTGAATGAAATATGACACGACAAATACTTTAATACCTTCACTGTGATTAAGAATACATTTAAAAAAAATAGAAGAAAGAAAGGAAGATCAAAGCAATACCTTTGATGGTATTGGAGATATATACCTTCCAAAAAACTTTATCAAGAATAAAATTTGACTAAATTTGTCTTTAAAGTCAAGGTCATTGGTGGGGCTTAGTGAAAGTGTAATGGGTTACCCCAGTGAATGTTCATACAAAGTTTCAAAGCAATACTTTTGATGGTATTGGAGATATATACCTTCCAAAAAACTTTAACCAAAAGTTTTAACCAAGAAACTTTGACTAAGTTCTTTTGTCTTTAAAGTCAAGGTCATTGGTGGGGTGGGGCTTAGTGAAAGTGTAAGGGGTTACCTCAGTAAATGTTCAAACAAAGTATCAAAGCAATACCTTTGATGGTATTGGAGATATATACCTTCCAAAAACATTTAAAGTCAGAATATACTTATCGTTAACCTTAATGGAGATGATAGACACTTTGTGTCAAGTATTTGTGTATAATATTACCGTCAAATTTGCATTAAATCCCCAGATGTACCCAGCCGTTAATAGAAACAACTGATTAGAAACGTACGCTTTATTAAATAGGTACGCTTTTAACTCTTGTGTTTACATGAACATTACCTGTGCTATAAATAAACCTGTGTTGTGTTTAGCGTCGGCGCACCATATCATCCCTTATTTTTTAATATTTTTATCTTTAAATATTTACATTAATTTTTAATTAATACTTCATTTATTCATCTTTCATCAGTTTTTGCGCACAATATGACCTATTTATGTGTCGATGTGCCGTAAAACACCATTCATTCATTCATTCAGCGTGTAGGGGATACAGCGTAATTAGCAAACAAATATTTATTCGGCATAGTGTTAATTTTATTCAGTTTATTTGTTAGCATAATTCTCTAAATTGCAACGCTTCAGAGTGCTTCGTCAACTGTTTCAGTTTATGTGTTAATAAGCATATTCTGCCTTTAACCAAGAAAATTTTACTAAGTTCTGTTGTCTATAAGGTCAAGGTATAAATATATATATATGTAAACATATTAAACTGGAAGTTTCATGTAAAAATATTCTTTCTTTTTCAAATGCAATCTTAATGGGATTACATAAAAGGGGACATAATCAACTCAGAAACTGAGAAAAACATATATAGCCGTTCCCGATTGAGCATGGAAATACATCGCTTGTGTCAATGGATGTTTGACACATCAGACATGTAAACAACCGATGACGCTGTCCAATAAAATGGAAGTACTCAGTGAATTGAAACTAGATGACACCTCCCACTCGCCCGCCTACAAGTCTCACGTGACCAAAATCGATATCATAACATAACACTGAGTACATGTACTTCTAAAAGCTCACCTTTTCGCTATTAAATGTTGATGTATTTCACTCCGCGAAAATAACCGGGCGTTCCCAGCAGTGATGGAAGTTATTCAAAGACGTTTACGCCGCTCTATCTTTGTTTGCACATGTGCGGTGACTGAACTGATTTAAGTGCATTTGTGTATAGTTTGTGATGGATTTAGGTCCTTGATTAATACTTTTTCACGAAAGTCGGTCAGATTTGAGAAGAAACATCAGGGGCGTAGCTTCCTATAGGCCGCGGCCTACACTTTTATTCTGAGAAATCGAAAAAATAAAAATGCCAAAAATGCAATAAAAATTGGAGGCCTAGCTGGGGTAAGGGGGACAGCTTCTTTTTAGTTATAAGATATATAATTTATGGTAAAAAGTAAGGATATTGATGCTCTTATAGACATATTCAACGGTATAAAAATATACGCCAAAACGCACCTCCGACAGTCGGTCAAGCCAAGCTATGCCCCTGAACATGACTGTATATACTGGCTAAACCGCAATGCACATCATCACATATTTCCCCATAATAAAACAAACTTGTTTTCGAATAATTACAGAAACAAATACCAAAATATATATTTACATCAACAAATACTCAAGATATGTCAGTAAAATTCCGTTTGACATTCAATGTGTAAACTAATATAAAATTTTACTAAGATATTTCATTTGACCTATATCCCCGTTATGACTTAAGTTTTCGACTGTAAACATGTATGCACGCGTGATTTTGTTTAAACTTGTTTTTAAAGTTATTTGCCATTTTTTCTCAAGTCCACTTTATGTGAGAATGATGATGATGATCAGCCACTAAAAATAAATGATTGTGCTAATTTGTCGTGAACCATCAAGCATCGTTCACTGGGCTAAATATTGTGTTATTTTCATTGCAAGGCTTTCATACAAATTAAAAAAAAAATGATGTAGACTACACATATAATTTACTTGTTGCCTGTAAAGATCGCTAGCTACTGCGGCAACAACGGGTCGACGAATCAGTGACGAGAGTGGCAACTACCGGTACTCATTATATATTCACAATCTTATGTACAATCAGCGAGGAACGGGGCGGAGTTGAACACACGATGACATTGCGTCAGTATGAATGTAATTCCATGCTCAATCATGAACGCCTGTAACATTTCTGTGTGTTTACTATGCTAATCGACATAACCAGCAATCAGAAATACAATGTATCACTTAATGCACAACTGCAAATTGTAACTTGATTTAACAATTAAATAGTTGATCATACCTTCTTCCCAATCAACATTACTTTGACTCCATTCTTCAAGCCTGCCCGAGCCAACTCCTCGTTCAGATCTTTTAGTGATTTACCTATGAATGCAATAAATAATATTTGTACCATAGCTCTAATGGTTTTCCTTTGTTCTTGCTTATGATATAATTTTTAAGTGTTTGAAGGTCTGAGCCTAAACCGTAGTATAAATGCCGGTATATTTCAACTGTGCTATAAATGACAGATTCGGCAGTTATACATACCATGGTCTACTCAATTTTAGGCGCGCGCAGTTATGACAATGTTTACACACAACCTGTGAATCAAAACAACTAAACCATTACCAAAACAGCACTTTTGCCCAATAATATATAAAAGCGATTGGCTGCAATAATCAAAACATGGGTCATGCTCATGCCGCGTGATAATGCTATTTCTTGATTGGATCGAGCCTACGGCCCTCGAGAAGCAGTATAAATCGCATATACTCGAAAAACTATGCTATAAATATTACATGTCTTCTTCTTACACTATATATATATATATGAAGACAATACAAAATGCAGGGTAGAGCATCTATAAAAAGTTAAAAACACAATTTTTCATTGGTACACATAACATTCTTAGGTTATCAATCAACAGCGAACTAATAATTTGCTATATGGTAAGCCTGAAACCTTTTTTTTAACAAATACTGACAGTCAGCAAACCAACTCCGAAATTAATTAGAGTAAACTTAAAGCATTTTAAACATGTTTAAACGTACTCATCATAAATTATTCTTTATCATTTAAACATGTATATATATATATTCATCATCAGTTATTCTTTATCTCACCCTTGTATATAAGTCTCTGCGCTTCTGGTGGTATTTCTGTGAGTTTGTACACAGCGTCTGTGAGGTGTCTAACACACAATACATTCCCCGCCTCATTGGCTGGTAACTCTAAATGAACATCATACTTCTTGTGTCCTACAAAACAAAATTACCATATTGTTCAGCGAACCAAACCTTTATGATTATGAATAACTTTTTGTAAATTGACATTCTTTTCTTACCGGAAAATAAATTCCAATAATTCTGTTGGCTGTAACAGAGATATTGGCCATGGACTTAAGATTTTATAATTCCAGTTCTGTAGACTGTAAAATAGGCTTAGGGAGGGAAGTGTAAATTACCAATGACCACAAAAATAAAAAATCACACTTTGGTATGCTGAAAGAACATTTTCGATTGATTTTGTTAGCCTGAAATTTTATTACAAACATTGCCCCTACCCCCTCCCCAAACCTATTTGGTTGCCCATCCCCCACATATACTTCTATGCCTACATAATTTATATGTATAATGAATAGATTGGTAATGGACTTAATTTAATATACTCTTTAAGACTTCATATTTGCCATTATTTATTCTCAGAAGCAATAAAGTCAGCAACTACCAATAGGGGTGACTATTGGTGTTAATTTTGACTATTGCAATACTCTTACTATTGGTAGAACTACACTGTTGCTGATCTGCTATTGCAGTAATATTGAAACTATACTAAAACAGATCAAAATGCAGTTTTTCTAGTATTTAAAGTTTGTTTGGTACTGTTCAGAAAGCAAGAAAATTATATCCCATTAAAAAAAAAAAAGATATCCGTATTCTGCAGCTTAAGACATTTTAAGTACTTTCAAACTGCACCAACTTTAAAATGTTTGCTTTTAAAATGTTATTGCTACCAATTTGTTCAAAAAACAAACACATGATGATGTTAAACTACCCAAAACACAAACACATATTGCCTACAAATATTGGCTGTTGAAGCACTTCGGCTAGAAAAGAGTAGAATCAATGGGATTTACCATGTCATTTATGTGCTAAATTTATTTTGTTAAGTGTATATGTAAATTATATACTGGGTTTTTGAGGGGAAAAAAGTTCTTTACAATTTTAGAATGACAGTCACATTACTGAACAAGTCAACAATTTATTATTTGAAGATTGTGTAGGTTTAAAGGGACACAAACTTTTACTCAGGTTGGAACACATATGGATTGCAATGCCTCTCGTCAACCATTATGATAACAGTGTATACACTCATTCTGAAACTGTAAAGAAGAAAACTTCCCCATTTATTCAGTTATTTCATTAAGATGTACATTTGTTGTTTTCTTTTCATTGTTGTTACACAATTTCAATAAATAACTGATGCATGTTACAATGTATATATGTATGGTTTGTTGAGGGTGGGGGTGGGGGGCCCACCCTGACAGAAACCTATGATGGGGTGAATAAACGGACCACCATTAATTTGTTTATTGAAATTTAAAAATATATATTGCCTACATGAAAATAAATCAACAAGCTTATTTATTCTGTGTTCAGAATTATAACCACTGTGTATGACTAAATCTGACTGATATTAGTTATTTTTCCATTTATTTATTTTTCGGAAGCCAATTCTTTGAATAATTATTTGAATTAGCCAAGTTCAAAGCAAACCACCATTGATCTTGGATACAATCATAACAATCACTGCATTTCGAAAAAAGAGATTCACAGATATTCAAATAATCCGAGCCTTCTCTCACCTTACCAGCCCTTTTTACGATTTTGATATTTCAACTGACTGTGTAAAAGCCACACACACAAAAAAAAGGTTTTTAGGGTCAGAGAAGGCTCGGATTGATATTCAAAATGATACTGCGTCCAACATCGTATTAGCATAGTCTCTTTCTCAGCCATCAAATAGTTGTTATCATTTAATTGCTCTATTTTGTTTGTAATTTGTTGATTTTCAAATTACTTGGTACAACATGTGATAGGGTGTAAGGAGTTGTTTGCAGGTTATTTGCAGATGACACTGCCAATTACATTACAATCATTTCAGAAAAACAATCAGAAACACTACAAAATGATCTAACCAAACTTGAAAAATGGGAAACAAAATGGGATATGGAATTTAATCCCTTAAAATGCCAAGTCATCCATATCACCAAGATAGACACTTCATACTACCTCCATAATACAAAACTCAAAGCAACAACATCATCAAAATATATTGCCGTTGACATTTCAGACGATCTATCGTGGAACACACATACAGACAGAATCACCAAAGAAGCATATCAAAGTTTAGGATTCCTTTGCATAAAAATCAAAGTACACTCGCAACCACTTACGTCTGTGGTCTACAAAACGTTAGTCTGACCGCAAATGGAGTCTGCTCCACTGTCTGGTCACCCCACAATGAATGCTACATAAACCAGATCGAAACTGTCCAACATCGGGCAGCTCGCTGGACAAAGCATGACCATGGACAATCTTCAAGCGTCAGAGTTGCTCCACTCCTTGAAATGGAGAAGACTTGACCAGCGACGTAAAGAATCTATTAGATAGTAGGCTCTCCCTTTGCTACAAGATCACCAACAGTCTTGTAGCTATCCCACATAATGATGACCAGACGGTCTAGACACCTACACCCACTTCAATTTAGAGTACGGTAATAGGCACAACATCCGACTATTATAAATACTCATATTTCCCCAGAATAATAGTTCACTGGAATGTCCTTCCCCCAGATATCACCAACCTACCCAATATAGAGCTGTTCAACTCTGCAGTTAGCATAATGGGACATGCCTCACCATAAGTAGCATCACTTCAGAGTGTTTTTTATTTTTAAACTTCACTAACAAAATCATACTTTTATTCTACTAGCACGTCTATGTCAGATAGACACGTGAGATTTCTAGGTCCCCAGCAGGGGTTTGGAATTAATGGAAGATAGATAGATAGCTCTACATTGTAGTTTCATTGCTCATTAAAATTATACATTTATTATTTGACTGGATAAATTAATAGGATTCTGGGTGAAATTTTGGGGGAGGGACTTGTATAGTGACATCATTACTTTTAATTGTCGAAGAAATAACCAGTTAACACAAAGCAACAACACTCTATCCAGTGTTTTTTATGTGTTTTGTGAATGCAGCCTTTGCCCATGCCATTGTGAAAAATATCGGCATTTTTCTAGAAATTGTCAAAATTTTGAAATATTATAACAAAAGAGAGATAAACTTTTTTCACTTTTATTTTCACAGTGTAATATCCCTTGGTTTTAAGGTTTGTTTTTGGTAAATATAGACTAGATTTGACACCAGCTTATATTAAGACTAATATCCTTACTGTTGTTTTTTTCAGATTGTGAATTTTTTGGATATAATTGTGAAAAAAGGATACTTTTTGGAATTGTGAATGGGGCCGAATGTTGGCCCCAAATTAGGCATAAAAAAAACACTGCTATCTCTTATTCAACTGTACACACCTGACCTTGATCAGATGTGTATTTCACACTGACATCTGATGCCTGACGTGCATCACAGACATTCAAGTATTGATAAGCAGATCGGAAACTTCCTATCTTAACCAAAGAAGTAACCAAAATATCACCTTATTCAATGATCAAAAGATTCATAGTGAATAGAAAATGGGATTATAATAATTTATGTTTGTATTCAAATTAAGAAATTGTATAAAAATATATTTAAAGTTAAAAATGTCAATTGTTTTCGCTTTTCTCTTAAAAATCAAGGTTTTGAAATAGTCAAGGTTTCCGTCATACTCCTTTTTTGCTCTAATTGAAGAGCAAGCAAAATACTATCTGTATCTGTAGTAAGTCGAAGTAAGACACCAATACTGGCTTAATAACTTCTGGAGAGTGTGCATTAAACTTAGTCGTAGTAACTTGAGAGAGCTGACTTTAAACTCTCTACTGTCTTTGCACTAATGACACTGTCATCTAGGTGGTTCCACTCTACAACGGTTTTGATAAAGAAGGAATTGAATTGAATGCTGTTTAATGGCTAATCAACACAGTATAGTTTATTTAGAGTCGCCCAGAGTGAGGGGAAGGATACATAGGAATCCGGGAACCGTGCCCTACTCTTATTATCGAATAGATTCCTATGGTTCTGTAACGTGCTCAGAGGATAGACCAATACAAAGGACCGCCCGGTTTATGTCCCCATCCAACGGACGATGATGAAAAAGGAATGTGTATACCGATCAGTATGCAAGTTCAAAACCTGAAAGATATTAGAATTGTTATTTACTCGTCTTTCAAAGGTGTTACTGCTTATGTAATCGTAATATTGCTTAGCCTTTATATGCCTTTCAGCTTTCTGTGGTAGAAAGTCAGCCTGGTTTATTGCCGGTACCATACCCCTAACTATCTTGTACATGTATACCAGTCGGTTGAATTCCCTTCGATGTTGGAGGGTTGGGAGTTTGAGCTCTTGCAGCATTCTTGTAACACATCCCTCATCACAAGTTTTGTAGTCTCTTCTAATGAATCCGCTTCTACTACTACAGGGTTCTCAATAGACTTTAAAAGTGAAGAGTCATATGACCCTTGACTCAAAAATCCCAAGGGTCAAAATTGAAATGTCAGAAGTCAAATATAAATCAAACAAATCGAAGTGCTGTTTTATAAAACATCCTTTAATAACTTTAATTTTAGTGAATTCTGTAAATATTTTATTGCCAAGAAAGGTGTGGAAGGATGTACATTTGAACTTAAAAAACTACTATTCCATTTTACAATAATGTGTCATTATGTCAAAGATTCAAAGTTATGTAAGCCTGTTTAATAAATTGGGGTCCACATTTGTTAATATTATAAGTTATTGGTGTTAGTTTATATTATAAGTTACTGGTGTTGTTATAAGACAAGCTCTCTTATTTTCTGCTTCTTCGGGGTCAGACAGTGCAACCTCAGACAGTTCACCCTCAGACAGTGCATCCCAAACAGGGCGTTTTGTAGACTGCGATGACATAAACGAAAACATACTTCTTTGCGCCATTTGTGTATACATAAATTAATAAAGTCAGTTACGCGATAGCACAAAAATAGTACGTAAACACAAAATATCACAATGCGTAATGTCCGGTAAGTTTTGACTGAACGATAGCCCAGGTTCCAAAACGCTCTGTTTATGTACATTTCGCCGATTTAAAAATATTTAAATTATCCTCATTAAAACTATATTTCTTTTTTCTTTAAAACGCGCGTTAAACAAAATTAACACAAATAAACAAACAACAAACACAAATAAAGTCAATTTTATTTTCGCCGATTTTATCTTTTCACATGCTTGACCGATAGCATTTGTTTTATCTCAGTGCGGTCTAATTTTAAACCGGTAATCAATCAGAAGCCGATAGCAATCAATTAAACAGTTAATCCAATCAATTCATAATAGTCTCCACACGCAAAAAGCATCATAAACTTCAAAGATAATCGTAAAATTATTAACACATTAGCAGCGAGTAGATTACACAGTGACACCATTTACAGACCGGTTATTTCCGCCTTTGTGCCACAAGCTGCGACAGCAGCGAATTTGATTGGTTGAGAGGCGATCAAGGTCGCCAGGCAAGGTGTCAATCACTGTTATGCAGCTCGTGCTCATTGTTTGGAATATCGAAAATAGGTACATGTGTATTGGATTGATGCTTGGAAGCAAATACACGCGCGTCATAAAAACGCACAGGTGGTAAATTAGCTGCGTCAGAATTGGGTCAAATTGAATTTCCATGCGTCAAAACGCGTGTGTACGCGTCTATTGAGAACCCTGTACTATGTTCATCAATCTGTTTTTCAGGAAAGAGGACAGCCAGTTATTGATCTGACCCTAAACCCCGTAGATTTTTGAAAAATCCAATATCGCTATGCCCACTTGTAGTTTCATGTCAAAGGATTTTAAAAGATCTTGTAGTGTGACAAGAAGTTGAGATTCAGTTGAATAGCCAGACCTAAAACCATGGTTCAGGTTAGTAAGAACATTGTGTCTTTCAAACTGTTTGGGTAAATGGTTGCAGATGAAATGTTCTAATATTTTGCAGGGTATGGCGGTTAACGATACTGGACCTGCATAATGGGGGTCGGTAAGAGGCATTTTTCCATTCTAAATATAAAGTACCGCACTTGTAATTAAAAGTGTGCTTATTTTAAGGACACATCACCGATTGGAATTTGACTATACACAATGCCACTATAGTGAACAATACCTTGTAACGTCTTAATTCTGGGCACTCATCCAAAAGTCAAAATTTAGAATTCCTGAAAAGAAGGTTCACCACCGATTTTATTTCCCAAAATCTGAAATAAAACATTTTGAAGTAGATCCTGTAAATAAAAATATTACACTGAACTCCATAACACATACAATCGTGTTTCCACGGCTGTAAAACAAAGAAATTACCGTGAATAACTTGTAACATCAAATATTTGTTCACCTTGGCCGCCATCTTGGCTCATTGGATACACGTTTGACTGTATCATTGATTTTAATCAAAGAAAAGTATCTGTGGTTAACATTTTCGCATATCAGTCTAATCCGGGTTAATAAAAACGCATATTTTATGAAGCCTTTATAAGACGTTGATAAACTTTAATCGGCATACTACTTCTAACTTCGAAGAACAGAGGTGTTGCGGTTTGTTTAAAGTAAATATTTGGGTACAGCTGCTGACATGACACATGCTACGAATCATATGACAAAACTATTGTGTTTTGAATTATTGTCATGTGATAATTCCACATACCTCTAAATCATAAACATATTGTTATGTGTGTGTGAAGCTGTCAGAAGTGAGTTGTACAGTATTTGTGTGGCTTTTATTTGTGAATTTATGTCTGATAATCTGTATGTCCTAATGTAACTTTTTTTTTATCATGGGCGGATTTTAACAGGAAACAACCAGCTGACCTTACAAAAGGATGCAGCAGATATTGCTCACTTCAGGACAATGGGCATCTGATAAACTCCACGAAAGACAATCTGTCTGCACACTTGATGATGCTGACCAGCACTCAGAACTGGACAGCATCACATTCTATGAAATGGAAGACAATACGGTACAGTGACTGTAGAAGGTACCAGCAAATTGCTATAGATAGAGGAGAAACACCACAGTAGGCATCAGGTCCAGTCACAATTCCATCATGTATACTGACAGTGTTTGATGAATGACTCAAATTCGAAATAAAACCTTAGATATAGTGCCACTATATGATAGTGCCAGAAGAATGGAAGGAGGTCAATGTCTCTGATGTTTTCAGCTCAGAAGGGACACCAACTGCTGTCCAGTATGACCAACTGACCTTTCATTGCTGCAAGATGCTGGAACACAGATCATAATACATTGCAATGTTATGAGGCATGGTTTCCACATTAGCCAGTGGAAGAGACTCCTAGAAGATGCAAAACTGGTCTTGTCTCGATGTACCCTTGTTACTAAAAGCAGGAATTTTCAGAATTAGAAAAGAAGCAATGCAGGACTGTCTCTAATAGACTCCAAGTGGATGAATTCCATTCTTGTTTCCCGTTTTGTGTGTTTTTAGAATTTAATTACATGGTAGATATTAGAAGCTACTTGTCAAGTACCCGTTGAACAAATTACAATATAAAACGCAATAAAGACAGTCTTAAACATGTGATTTAATACTCAGCTGTAATCTAAACTTTAACTCTGCCGTAACTTGTAATTGATTTTAAGCAGCCTCGGACGCGCAGTGGATAAGGCCTTTGGATTGTCCTCCCTGGCGGAGACCTGTCTCTCATCTCTGTCTGAGGTTGCTAATATGATGTGTTAATGGGACGTAAAACCTCATTTCATTTCTTTTGTAATTGATTTTATTTTAAGATATTTTTAGCGTATCATCGTACAAAAATATATGTGATTGATTTCAGTAAAGATGGCTGTACATGATTTTGCAGTCAAGTTTGTGTTGCTGATAATCACATCGATAACAGCAATCATATCAGAAAGTGAGGCTGCAGCTTCCAGACCAAATATTATTGTCATTGTGGCAGATGATCTGGTATGTATATTGTTGTCATTGTGGCAGATGATCTGGTATGTATATTGTTGTCATTGTGGCAGATGATCTGGTATGTATATTGTTGTCATTGTGGCAGATGATCTGGTATGTATATTGTTGTCATTGTGGCAGATGATCTGGTTTGTCATCTTCTCTGATAAGGCTCAATGAGTATATTAAACTAGTAATTAATGGATTTAAAATTTAATTTTGTGTGGTAAATTGTATCATGGAGTAAATACATGTATATATAGATGTCCCTGATTGTAGATAAAAAAACAACTGCAGCTGCTCAAACTTTCAACAGATTACTTGAACATATTATTTTATAAAGCATGTTAAAGGGACACACGGCAATCTTGATTAATATAAAATGTTTGAACAAACACACTGCATCTGGTTAGTTTTTCAACATGACATATATTTGCAATCATTAAAGGGACACACGGCAATCTTGAAGTGTTTGAAATGGGTGTCTCGATTTATATATGCAGTTTATTTTTTTTAAATAAATCAAATTTTAAGTATTCACTATTTCGTCTTAATATACTATGTTTTATTACTGGTGCAATAATATCAAAAATTAATAATACGCAAACACAAATTTCATAATACTATTCTTATAATTAATATTAATGATTGAGCACATGCAAAACTTGCAGGACGCCCTGAGTTTTTGAAAAAATAATGATTGCCATGTGTCCCTTTAATGTTAATTATTAAAATACATGTTGTCCAAAGAACATTATTTTTACATTATAACTAACTTTTGATAATATTGCACCAATAATATACATATATATTTAAAAAAAATGGTAGAATAACAAAGAAAATTGAAATCTCAGTTTTTTATTTAATTATATGCAAGCTCTTTTAAAAGTCAAAACGAGGCAGGATTTATAAATTTAAATGCTCCAATAAATCTCAAGATTGCCTTGTGTCCCTTTAAGTTTCATGCCTTTGTTTTTTACATAATCATAGTCCATTTAAAACAGTCTATTGAATGATTTTAGAATTATTTTATTACTAGAATTTTGGGTTTCTGGATTTCAAGAACCACATTTACTCAATGTGAAGTAAAACCTCAGTGTGTTCTGAAAATGTAAAGAGCTTTAAAGTAACAGGTTTCATTGGTCCAATTTTTATAACTGAACCAATCGGAATGCTTCATTCATGTTTTCATTTGATTTTAGCTCTACTGATCAGAGATCAGCAGAGCTTATGCCGTGGTGCGGTGTCCGTCCGTCCGTCTGTCTGTCTGTCCGTAAACTTTTTTTTGTAGCGACTACTCCTCTGAAACTACTGAATGGATTTTCATGAAACTTTACAGAAATGTTGCCCATGATGTCTAGTTGATCCTAGCAAAAATTCATGTTGATGTGAAATGCAATATGGCCGCCAAATCTAAAAATAGGTTTTTAAAAAACAAGTTTGTAGCGACTACTTCTTGAAAACTCTTAAGTGATATTGATATGGGACTTTTTCTAAAATGATCAGTATGACATGATGATGGTCCTTGTCGAAAATCGTTTTGATTCGACGTTAAACATGGCTGCCAGCGGCCATCTTTGTTTACATAGAGTTATATAATGAAAACTTGTAGCGACTACTACTCTGAAACTACTTGACGGATTTTCATGAAACTTCACAGGAATGTTGCTCTTGATGTCTTATTGATCGTAGCAAAATTTCAGGTCGGCCAGAAATTCAAGATGGCCGCCATGGCTAAAAATAGATTTTCAAAATACAAGTTTGTAGTTACTACTTCTCGAAAACTATAAGTGATATTGATATGGGACTTTTTCTAAAATGATCAGCATGACATGTTGTTGATCCTTGTCTAAAATCGTTTTGATTTGATGTTAAACATGGGTGTCAGCGGCCATCTTTGTTTACATAGAGTTATATAATGAAAACTTGTAGCGACTACTCCTCTGAAACTACTTGACGGATTTTCATGAAACTTCACAGGAATGTTGCTCTTGATGTCTAATTGATCCTAGTAAAATTTCAAGTTGGCCGGAAATTCAAGATGGCCGCCACGGCTAAAAATAAACTTTCAAAAAACAAGTTTGTAGCGACTACTTCCTGAAATCAAAATCAATCAGTAGAGCTTCAAGGTCATTGACCTCTTGTTTTCTATCATAACATCACTTTCTATTATTTGGTATTATGACATCACATCCTGGTATTATGACATCACGTCATGCTATTTTGACATCACATCATGCTATTATGATGAAACTCAGTGTGTTCTCGGAACTGAATGAGCCTTTTAATTGCTGTGAGAAACAGATTTTATCACTCATTGAGTAATGAGTTTCTTGAAACCAAGAATCACAAAATTCTAAAAATAAAATAATTCTAAAATGATTTAATAGACTGTTTTAAACAGATGCAGGCATAACTAGTGTACAACCAGTTTCTGCTTCTTTGTGAAGCTCTTATGACGTCACATGATGTAACATAGGATTAACGTTGAGGTCTTTAATCTTGTCTCCTAGTGCATTTAAGTCGATAACCTAGTAAAGCAAAATGTATTGGGTCAACCCTTATCAGGTTGAAAAGTTCATATCTGCATAACGAACAACATTTGTTTTAATTTCATTATTCACACAATGAAAACCTAGACTAGGTAATGATCGGAATTTTTTAAAAATTTGTCCAAAAGCGTTTTGATTGAGTTATTCCCCTTTACTAGTATAATCACTAGAATACCCAGTTTCATGGTCATATTGAGACATTATTGAGTAAAATATAACATTGTATATTTATATTTTAGTCAAGTAATGATGATTTTAATCACTACTTACCACCGCATACATAACCATATTTGTTTATCCAATATTTTATATATAATTTACAGGTATCAGACTTTACGCATATTTTTTCTCACTGTTATATTTACAGATATCAGTATTATGTTTAATTTTCAGGGGTGGAATGACGTAAGTTTTCATGGGTCAGACCAGATCCCCACCCCCAACATTGATGCCCTAGCTTACCAGGGGATCATACTCAACAACTACTATGTCTCCCCGATATGTACACCGACACGAGGGGCATTGATGTCTGGGCGACACCCAATACACACTGGTAAGATGGATGAGGATTTGATAATTATGGTGGGGATTGTAATGTTGACAATGATCAATGGGCTGGTAATGTTGATGATGATAATTATAGTGATGCTGATAATGTTGATGATGATAATTATGGTGGTGATTGTAATGTTGATGATGATGATAATTATGGTGGTGATTGTAATGTTGATGATGATGATAATCATGGTGGTGATTGTAATGTTGATGATGATGATAAATATGGTGGTGATTTTAATGTGGATGATGATAATTATGGTGGTGATTGTAATGTTGATGATGATAAATATGGTGGTGCTGATAATATTGATGGTGATAATTATGGTGGTGATTGTAATGTTGATGATGACAAATATGGTGGTGCTGATAATATTGATGATGATAATTATGGTGGTGATTGTAATGTTGATGATGATTAAAAGGGTGGTGATTTTAATGGTGATGATGATAAATATGGTGGTGATTGTAATGTTGATGATGATAAATAGGGTGGTGATTGTTGATGATGATAAATATGGTGGTGATTGTAATGTTGATGAGGATAAATAGGGTGGTGATTGTAATGTTGATGATGATAAATAGGGTGGTGATTGTAATGTTGATGATGATAAATAGGGTGGTGATTGTAATGTGGATGATGATAAATAGGGTGGTGATTGTTGATGATGATAAATATGGTGGTGATTGTAATGTTGATGATGATAAATAGGGTGGTGATTGTAATGTTGATGATGATAAATATGATGGTGATTGTAATTTGATGATGATAAATAGGGTGGTGATTGTAATGTTGATGATGATAATTAGGGTGGTGATTGTAATGTTAATGATGATAAATATAGTGGTGATTGTAATGTTGATGATGATAATTATGGTGATGATTGTAATGTTGATGATGATAAATAGGGTGGTGATTGTAATGTTGATGATGATAATTAGGGTGGTGATTGTAATGTTAATGATGATAAATAGGGTGGTGATTGTAATGTTGATGATGATAAATAGGGTGGTGATTGTAATGTTGATGATGATAAATAGGGTGGTGATTGTAATGTGGATGATGATAAATAGGGTGGTGATTGTTGATGATGATAAATATGGTGGTGATTGTAATGTTGATGATGATAAATAGGGTGGTGATTGTAATGTTGATGATGATAAATATGATGGTGATTGTAATTTGATGATGATAAATAGGGTGGTGATTGTAATGTTGATGATGATAATTAGGGTGGTGATTGTAATGTTAATGATGATAAATAGAGTGGTGATTGTAATGTTGATGATGATAATTATGGTGATGATTGTAATGTTGATGATGATAAATAGGGTGGTGATTGTAATGTTGATGATGATAATTATGGTGGTGATTGTAATGTTAATGATGATAAATAGGGTGGTGATTGTAATGTTGATGATGATAATTATGGTGGTGATTGTAATGTTAATGATGATAAATATGGTGGTGATTGTTATGTGGATGATGATAAATAGGGTGGTGATTGTAATGTGGATGATGATAAATAAGGTGGTGATTGTAATGTTGATGATAATAAATAGGGTGGTTATTGTAATGTGGATGATGGTAAATAGGGTGGTGATTGTAATGTTGATGATGATAATTACTTGTATGGTGGTGATTGTAATGTTAACACGGATAATTATGGTGGCGATTGTAATGTTGATGATGATAATTACTGGTATGGTGGTGATTGTAATGTTAACATGGATAATTATGGTGGTGATTGTAATGTTGATGATGATAATTATGGTGGTGATTGTAAAGTTGATGATGATAATTATGATGGTGATTGTAATGTTAATAATTATGGTGGTGCTTGTAATGTTGATGATGATAAATAGGGTGGTGATTGTAATGTTGATGATGATAATTATGGTGGCGATTGTAATGTTGATGATGATAAATATGGTGGTGATTGTAATGTTGATGATGATAATTATGGTGGTGATTGTACTGTTAATAATTATGGTGGTGATTGTAATGTTGATGATGATAATTATGGTGGTGATTGTAATGTTGATGATGATACATATGGTGGTGATTGTAATGTTGATGATGATAATTAGGGTGATGATTGTAATGTTGATGATGATCAATAGGGTGGTGATTGTAATGTTGATGATGATAATTAGGGTGGTGATTATTACGTAATGTTGATGATGATAATTATGGTGGTGATTATAATGTTGATGATGATAATCATGATAGTTGATGATGAATACTGCTGTGATGATAATGGTAAATAGTAATACTGCTGGTGAAAATTATTTTAGTGATAATTGTTAGATCACGGTATGGTAACTTGTATAATCCATATTTTGTTTATTTGTATATTTGTTGTCCTATAAGTTGCTTTGTAAAGAGGGTCTTAATGAAGATAAGATTTGCTTACTGGACTGGGCATTATGTCTTCAAATCAAAATAATTGAATTCCAAGCAATTCTAGAAATTATATGCAACAAGGAACACAATTTTAATTTCTGAAAAATGTCAATACTTCCACATATATATATTCTGCAGGTTTGCAACACAGTGTAATATTTGCATCAGAGAAGTATGGCCTACCTCTGGAAGAGAAGATAATGCCTCAGTGGTTCCAGGAGCTCGGCTACAGAACCCACATGGTTGGCAAGGTGTGGTATGGCTTTGTGTTACCTCTCATGATGCTGATATACCTTTTTAACCAACCTGCAAACTTTCTCGTCAGAGTCGGGGTGTAGCTGACTGAGTTGAAGGTTGAGCACCACATGTGATGTTTCTAGAGGGGTCTGGGAGAATGCTCCCAATGCTTTTCAAAAAATAATAGTTAAATGGTACTTTCTAATGAGAGATATTTTTGGGAATAAACAGAACATATCGGGGGGAAAGTTGTTGGCCTGGGCATGCAGTGCCTAAAAGCAGTTACAGCACTGAAAGTTGTTGGCCCGGGCATGCAGTGCCTAAAAGCAGTTACAGCACTGAAAGTTGTTGGCCTGGGCATGCAGTGCCTAAAAGCAGTTACAGCACTGAAAGTTGTTGGCCCGGGCATGCAGTGCCTAAAAGCAGTTACAGCACTGAAAGTTGTTGGCCTGGGCATGCAGTGCCTAAAAGCAGTTACAGCACTGAAAGTTGTTGGCCCGGGCATGCAGTGCCTAAAAGCAGTTACAGCACTGAAAGTTGTTGGCCCGGGCATGCAGTGCCTAAAAGCAGTTACAGCACTGAAAGTTGTTGGCCTGGGCATGCAGTGCCTAAAAGCAGTTACAGCACTGAAAGTTGTTGGCCCGGGCATGCAGTGCCTAAAAGCAGTTACAGCACTGAAAGTTGTTGGCCTGGGCATGCAGTGCCTAAAAGCAGTTACAGCACTGAAAATTGTTGGCCCGGGCATGCAGTGCCTAAAAGCAGTTACAGCACTGAAAGTTGTTGGCCCGGGCATGCAGTGCCTAAAAGCAGTAACAGCACTGAGAGTTGTTATCCCAGATTTAAGCAATGTATTGTGTTCATAATATAATGCATAATTATGCACCTATTATAAATTGATACATTTACAATATTTGTAGTTGAATATGATTGTGTCGAATTAATTCATAAAACAATAAAACCATTTGAAACGATATGCTTTTTTTTTTTTTCTAAAACATTTTACATGTGTATGAATATAGTTCCATGTATACTGTGTAAAAGAAGTTTTGGACCATGGCAGTGTTCGAACCTGTACAATGATCGCTGAACCATGACATTCGACCATAACCCTTATTATCTCAGTTAATAATTCACAATAGATCAACAATTAACAATAATTATCGTGTACAATGAAAGTTCGCGAAAAAATAATAATCTTTTTATTGGTTACTCGAATGTGTCAGTAACTGTTACTTTGTATGGACTTTGCAACATTTTTTACAGACCCTTTGTGTGTTCGCGATATTGTTTTAAAATCAAATCTTGTTTGGAATTTAATGTTTCTGGTACCAAATTAACCGGGTAGGGAAGATCTTGGTTACTAAAAATAGATACTTAAATTGTGTCCACTAGTACTATTTTTATATGACTTTATATACCCTGGTCCAAAACTTTTTTTACCGAGTATATATTGGCTCGCTAGCTGGCTTGCATGTTTTGTAACTATTATCTTAGCCACAAATTAGAAGAGATTATTAAAGTTATTGCATATTCTGTAGAAGTTTAATATTTCATTATGTGTACTATTTTATATGTCTGTCAAGTTTGGATGTTATGGTAAAATCTTGTAAATTTTACTATAGGAGCACATTTTAACTCTAATTTATATGAACATTTTCTGACCTATCAGTTCAAAGGGACACAGGGCAATTTTTTTTTTAAATCACAGCATTGCATTACCGGTAGTTTTTCTACATAACTTTCATATGTACAAATCATTGTTAATAATTCAACTAGTATATTAATAGTAATTCAATACAAATGTAAACGGTTTTAGCCGGGCAGCCTAGACCCCCAAAGATTGGAAGTCAAATTAAGAGTTGCCAACTCATGTTTCGTTTTGCGCATAGTCAATCACATTTTTAGAAACCATGAATAAACATTTTCTTTTAAACGGCGCATAGAGTTTAGTATAATGAATATGTTATGAATGATTTGAAAAATAAAAACAATTAAAAAAAATATATACATATATGAATATTACTACACCTTGCACAACAGGTTAGAGTTTCCCCATTTTGTGACAAGCAAAGTCGGTAGTGACATCACAGACATTTCCGCACCCACTGACCGCCATCAAAGGTTCATCTCGTGAGACGCTGTTGTCAATCAATTATGACACGGCTGGGGAAAAATGCGTGTAACTACCTACACGCGGTGTATAAAATGTACCTAGCACTCGACTCACTAGTATTGTTTGTGTACATCATGACCTCGCCATTTTTGTGTGGCTTTTGTGGCTTTTTCGTAAAAAGGGCTGGTAAGGTCAGAGAAGGGTCGGATTAATAAAACACGTGACCGAAAGTGCTGGTACATTTCCCCGGTGTACTTTAATCAGGACCCGTTTATATTACACATCTACCTACAGTGCCTGCCTAAATTAATGTTGCAAAAGCTCATAGTACCTAAGATCTAAATATGTATAGTTTCATCATCCAGAAAGCTTATTACAGAAAATCGTGACAGTTGCGGTATTTTTTCACTGTGAAAAAAGTCATATCCCATTTAATACCATTTATGGCAATATCTATCAAGGCACACCGCTCCAACCCACAATAATGTCAATGTCTTCGGAAAAAGACAGGTTTCATTTCACTACGCGACACGAAATGAAGTTATATAAGTCTAAAACAATAACACGGTGCCGAGCAGAAACAATGAAGGGAGAACAAATTTTTGACATGCATTTTGACATATCAGTCTGGTGACGTTCAGTTTTCATTGGCCAACAATTACATACTGGCAATCTCGGGCCAATCGGAACTGGTCAAGCAGGCTCTTAAAAGGCCACGTTTGATCAGGGTCTTAATGTGCTTTAAATTGATCATGTCCAGGTAAACGCTTTTCATTTTCAACGGGGCGAGAAAGGTCAAGATGGTACAACACAGACGAAATTGATTCGGCGCTTAGTGGAGTTTCTCTAACCTGTTGTGCAAGGCGTAGTACTATGAGTTGATTATATTGCACCAATAATATATTTAAACCTATGTGATAAAATAATGACGACAAACTTGGAGAATTCCAAATTCGATTATGTTTTATTATATGCAACCAGGTTTAAAGTTAATCGAGGTGTAATGTTAATGCTTTAACTACTTAAGATTGCCATGTGTCCCTTTAAAACATAACTTTAACAACAAGATCGCTGGAAATATTCATTGAAAGTTGATAATAAATGATAATACCATTTCAGTGGCACATAGGATTTTATGCAAATGAGTTCACACCCACGTATCGCGGGTTTGACTCCCACTATGGATACCTGCTGGGTCACGGGGACTACTTTGATCACGTTGCCGTCTGCAGTCCAGTAAGCTATTTCCAACATGGACGCCATTTTCTGTATTATGCTGCCTGGGACTTTAATTTTGCAGTTTTTATTGTCTAAATATAATAATATATAACTATATAATGGTGATTCTGTTATTTCCCCAAAGAACCTAGGTGCCACTGTAAATAAATATGAAATATTGAGGGGTGATTGCAAAACTATTGTAACTATATATAAATAAAGAACAAGATACAACAGTTTTGTATTACTCGTTGATATGCAAAATGTAACTCAATTGTATTTTTTACAGGTTTGAAACAGTTGTATTTGTTTTTTCCTAAGGTTTGTAGTCCCATGTCTGTTGGGGCACAATAAAGTCTGTCTATGTCTGAAACATTCCGACAAAAAATTCTAATTTTACCTTCTTTTTTTTAACATTACAGTGGCACCTAGGAATGTTTGCGGACAAATACTTGCCGACATTGCGAGGGTTTGAGTCCCACTACGGGTACTACCAAGGTTGCGAGGATTATTTTGACCACACATATGAGGCTGACCTTGTATGTTATTATCGAATATAGCTGAATTTCTTATCATACTCTGATACTTGCTATCAAACTAAGCTTACGCCAGGTGTCAATCAAAACACATTTCTACCAATCAAATCTATGATACCTCCAACAAGCATTTAAATAGCATGTTAGATTAAAATACAACCTATTTTCTTGTAACTTTTTATATGCCCTTAGGGACGTATTATGCTGTGGCGTTGTCCATACGTGCAGACGTCCATCTGTCTGTTGACTTTTACCTTATAACTGATTGTGGTTTATAACTTCCAAAGTATAAAGTCTACAGCGATGAAACTGAATACATCTTAAGGCCTAAAACTCTCTGATTCATTTTTTAGCTCTACTGGCCGAAGGCCAGCAGAGCTTATGGGATGGCGAGTTGTCCGTCGTCCGTCCGTCCGTCGTCCGTCCGTCGTCCGTCTGTTAACTTTTGCCTTGTGAACACTCTAGGGCCTTCATTATTAATCGAATCTTTACGAAACTTTACCAGTGTCTTTATATCAATGAAAGCTCGGACAAGTTCGAAAACCAGCCGGATCGGATAAATTTCACCAGAGTTATGGCCCTTGTTTTGCTGAAAAATGCCATATTAAGCCTTGTGAACACTCTAGCATCTTCATTTATTATTTGATATTTACCAAACTTGCACAGATTGTTAATATCAATGAAAGCTCGGACAAGTTCGAAAACCAGCCAAATCAGATTAGTAACACCGGAGTTATGGCCCTTGTTTTTTCTGAAAATTGCTATTTTTTGCCTTGTGAACGCTCTAACACCTTTATTTATTATTTGATCGTTACCAAACTTGCACAGATTGTTAATACCAATGATAGCTTGGACAAGTTCGAAAATCAGCTAAATTGGGTCAGTAACACCAGAGTTATGGCCCTTGTTATTTCTGAAAAATGCCATTTTCTGCCTTGTGAACACTCTAGCACATTCATTTATTATTTGATCTTTACCAAACTTGCACAGATTGTTAATATCAATGAAAGCTCAAACAAGTTTGAAAACCAGCTAAATCGGATCAGTAACACCGGAGTTATTGCCCTTGATTTTTCTGAAAAATGCTATTTTCTGCCTTGTGAACATTCTAGGGCCTTCAATATTAATCGGATCTTTACTTAACTTTGCCAGTGTCTTTATATCAATGAAAGCTCGGACAAGTTCAAAAACCGGCAAGATCGAAATAATTTCACCAGAGTTATGGCCCTTTTTTTGCTGAAAAATGCCATATTAAGCCTTGTGAACACTCTAGCACCTTCATTTATTATTTGATCTTTACCAAACTTGCACAGATTGTTAATATCAATGGAAGCTCGGACAAGTTCGAAAACCAACTAGATCGGACCATAAACAGCGGAGTTATTGCCCTTGATTTAGTTAAAATGCTATATTTTGCCTCATTAAGACGATAGGGCCTTCATCTTCCATCCAATCTTTACCAAACTTTACCAGATTGTTTATATAAATGAAAGCTCGGACAAGTTCGAAAACCAGCTATATCGGATCATTAACAGCGGAGTTATGGCTCTTGATTTAGTTAAAAATGCTATATTTTGCCTTGTTAAGACGATAGGGCCTTTATCTTTCATTCAATCTTTACCAAACTTTACCAGATTGTTTATATCAATGAAAGCTTGGAC
This sequence comes from Cyrtodaria siliqua, assembly GCA_037043455.1. Lineage (NCBI taxonomy): Eukaryota > Metazoa > Mollusca > Bivalvia > Adapedonta > Hiatellidae > Cyrtodaria > Cyrtodaria siliqua. The sequence continues at coordinate 22,802 of JAWPHD010015949.1, forward strand.
AATTTCGAAGACCTGCCAGATCAGACCAGTAACAGCGGAGTTATGGCCCTTGATTTAGTTAAAAATGCTATATTTTGCCTTGTTAATTCGATAGGGCCTTCATCTTTCATCTGATCTTTACAAAACTTTACCTGATTGTTTATATCAATGACAGCTCAAACAAATTTTGAAAACCAGCCAGATTGGACCAGTTACAGAGGAGTTATGGCCCTTGATTTAGTTAAAAATGCTATATTTTGGCTCGTTAAGATGATAGGGCCTTCATCTTTCATCCGATCTCTAAGAAACTTTACCAGATTTTTAATGTCAATGAAAGCTTGGACAAGTTCGAAAACCATTCAGATTGGACCATTTACATCGGAGTCGTGGCCCTTGATTTTCTGAAATATGCTATATCTTGGCCTCATATTAAGACGAAAGGGCCTTCATTTGGCCGTATTTCATTGAAACTTTGCAGGGATGATCAGTACCAAGCCTAGTTGTACATAGTCACCATGTTCCAGTTGAATGATTTTGGCGGAATTATAGCCCTTTAAAGGTTTTAATACACAAACTTTGTTTTGACTAGTTCTCCTGAACCCCTGACCGGATTAAACGAAACTTTTTAGGGATGATCGATTCTATGTCTAGTTGTGCAAATCATCGCCGTGTTCCGGTTGAATGATTTTTGGCGGAGTTACGGCCCTTTAAAGATTTTAATACACAAACTTTGTTCTGACTAGTTCTCCTGAGCCCCTGGCCGGATTTAAACGAAGCTTTTTAGGGATGATCAATTCCATGTCTAATTGTGCAAATCATTGCCGTATTTCAGTTGAATGATTTTTTTGGCAGAAGTATGGCCCTTTAAAGGTTTTAATACACAAACTTTGTCTGATCTACTTTTCCTGAACCCCTCGCCAGATTTCAATGAAACTTTGCAAGGATGATCAGCACCAAGCCTAGTTGTGCATGTCATCGTCACGTTCCGGTTTACAGATATTTGGCAGAGTTATGGCCCTTTAAAGGATTTTGATACAACAATTTTTTTCCGAGCTAGTTCTCCTGAACCCCTGACTGGATATAGACGAAACTTTACAAGGATGATCAGTATAAGCATATCATCGCCATATTTCAGTTGAATGATTTTTGGCAGAGTTTTGACCCTTTAAATGTTTTAATACACAAACTTTGTCCAGATTAGTCTCTTCTGAACTCTTTGCCAGATTTCAGCGAATCATGGTGAGAATGATCAGTACTAAGCCTAGTTGCACCTGTCGTTGCCATGTTCTGGTTGAATGATTTTTGAAAGACTTATGGTCCCTTATCAATAAACTTTATCTTGAGCCAGTAGAGCGTCCACAGGCCCTCTTGGGCCTCTTGTTTTAAAATTATTTCCTGGAACTTAACTTGCCTTTTAGAAGTGATTGTTGCTAATAAGTTCCAAATTATTAGGTCTACAACAATGAAACGACAGGCGGTGTTCTTGTTAAGACTCTTGTTAAGACTTTTTGAGAAACTTAGTTTCTATTGGGACACTGTCGTGTATATTCCATACTTTGTACAGGAATACTGGGGTTTGGACTGGAGGAGAAACATGGATCTGCTTAGGAACGAGACAAACTTTTATTCTACAGACATGTTCACTGCTGAGACGGTCAACATTATTAATAATCACAATATATCAGAGGTAAGTGGTCTGTCTGTCTGTCTGTCCAAGATGAAGGTTGGGGCATCCATCTGCTTGTGATACATTCTCTACTTAATATCAAGATGGGTCTTCTATGGAAAGTATGCATATATGTGTCTTCGACACACTCTGTAGCTTATATATATCCCTCCAAAACAAAGGGTGAGGTATCCATGTGTATTGGACATTCATGTATGTCTGTCCCTATCCTTCGACACATTCTGTAGCCTATATATTCCTCCAAAACAAAGGGTGAGGCATCCATATGTATTGAACATTCATGTATGTCTGTCCCTATCCTTCGACACACTCTGTAGCTTATATATATCCCTCCAAAACAAAGGGTGAGGCATCCATATGTATTGAACATTCATGTATGTCTGTCCCTATCCTTCGACACACTCTGTAGCTTATATATATCCCTCCAAAACAAAGGGTGAGGCATCCATATGTATTGAACATTCATGTATGTCTGTCCCTATCCTTCGACACAATCTGTAGCTTATATATATCCCTCCAAAACAAAGGGTGAGACATCCATGTGTATTGGACATTCATGTATGTCTGTCCCTATCCTTCGACACATTCTGTAGCCTATATATCCCTCCAAAACAAAGGGTGAGGCATCCATATGTATTGAACATTCATGTATGTCTGTCCCTATCCTTCGACACATTTTATAGCCTATATATCAGTTTGAATGCTCTTATTATGACGATGTCCCCTGTTTAGAGAATGACTTCCCATTAACTGTTGCAGCCCCTGTTCCTGTACCTACCCCACCAGGCAGTACACAGTGGTAATACAGGTGGCGATCCCCTTCAGGCCCCGCAGCACTATGTGGACAGATTTCCCCATATAAAGAACTACCACCGTAGACTCTTTGCAGGTGTGTATTACTGTTGTAAGGATTATATTGGAACCACATACATATCAGTGCAGGGTCCAGGATTTCAGATGAAAGGGTGCATAACTTTTTGTAAGAAAAGAACTTGAAAAAGGCAGTACTGCATTAAATATTTCAGGTTTTGAATCTTTGTTGTTCAGGAAGATTATAACAATAGCAAAATACCTACAGAGCAAGCATGTAAAAAAAAACTTCTTGGCTTTCTTTTTTTTTTACGCTTTTCACACTTTTCAGGTGGCAAGGGTATAAGGAGCATCCCCACCCCAAGCCCTCCTGCCCGATTCTGCGTCTGCATAACCAGACAGTATTGTACAGATAATACGACTTAGGCAGTTGATATTTTGCAACATTCCAATTGAATAATATTTGCTGCAAAAGTCATCCTTTAATCACTTTTAAACAAAGTATTAATGAAGGGTTAATTAAAAATATCAACAATTAACTGCAATCCAGCATATGAAGGGGAACAATCAGCGCTAGAACAGGCTTCAAACATTACATGGTAACACGGTATATGCTGCTGAGCTGTTGAGATGTGCCCTATTTTGCTGCTTTTTTCGCGTTCCAGGAATGATGGCAGCACTGGATGACTCTGTGGGTGCAGTCGTGAAAACGCTGAAATCCCGCGGTATGTGGGACAACACGGTTGTCATGTTCACGACTGATAATGGGGGACCAGCCAACGGTTTTGATGCAAACGCTGCCAATAACTTTCCCCTAAGGTCAGTCTCTGTATACGATCACGAATGCATTTTTTTAGTATACAAATTTCCGTCGGTCAATCCTGTCCAGTTCATCTATTGGTCACACTTTTCGTTTTCGTAACTTAACTTTAAAATTGTTCATAGTATCTTCGTGATCTGCCTAATGTTTTTTTTTACATTTTGATACATACAATTTTCTAATACCAATATTGTTGAAATAATAAATACTTGTATTTTTTCGGTGAATAAAATACAGTTAGGACTTCGCATGCATAGTAATAAAATCATGAGTGCTTTAGCATGAGTGATTTAATTACTCGCATCCGAACGACTAACTGTATTTTATTCGTATTTATTATTTCGATTCTAACTCAACAATAACCCCATTGTTTACGCTATTGTGGGGGCACTATATATTATCTCGGAGGTCAAGGTAATCAGGCTGCTATGCTTACAGGCTGTTCCATTGGGCGCTCCCATATGCAAAGTTCTGCGCAGTACAGTATGTTTAAATACACTAGTAGTCCCGTGACAAACAATTAGGTCATTGCTTACGTCATATAGCACTGTATGACGTCAAACGTTCTCGGCTTGTTCAAGATGCTTATTAATGTTATGTGTACTGATGCATATGTTGGGTTTATATCGGGGTGAGTGCAAGGTTTGGGAGCATGGCAAGTTTGTTGTAATTAACATTTCTTTAAAATTACTGCTGAGCTTGTCTTTATGACGTATATTTACCAAGTGACGTCAATTTACGTGTCGCTTCCAACGGATGAAATATACGTGTGGAATTAATGGAACAGCCGTATTTTATCGTAGAATAACATACAGTTGTCTCTCTTCTTTGTGTATATGAAAGACTGCGTAGGTCATGTTAGAATTATGTTTTACTCGAAAACTGCTCAAGAAATCTTGATAAATACATTTGAACATCGTGGCTTAATTGCTATTTGAAACTCTTATATTTGTGTTTTCCATAGAAACAATATTGTCATTTTAATTCAGTTTTTAATTGCAAAGCATAACTTAAATACTGATCAAGAATATTGTAAAATGGCCTAGATTTTTGTCAAATTTATAAAGAAAATAGGCATGGTGCGAGCGGGAGGAGAAGATGTGTGGATACAGATGTCTGCATCTTCTCTTACAGATGTCTGCATCTTGTCTTTAAACACATATATAAACATTGATTGCAGTGGATTCTGAGCTTGCCCGCACAATGTGAAAGAGTAATTTCCTCAGCAAATTTCCTTGTATTTGCCGTCGTCAAAGTCATTGTATGGGTTAGCATTATTGCTCAGCTGGTTAGCCTTTGCGCTTACCTCTGTTTCTCAAACTCTTCAGACTTCTTACACACATAAATATTGACTACCACTACAGATGAAACAAACAAAAACAAAATAGGTGGAATAGTAAACTTTGACCTACATTTCAGCTTATGTAATTGTGTACAGTTCTGGTTATGGTTTGTGGTAACTCTAGTAAATCTCACAAACGATGTTAGCTCTACACCTTTCAAATTTCATACATACATACATACAACATACGTACAATACCTATTTAAACCAGAAGTAGGTCACTAAGGGAGACCTTGACATACTTTAACATTTAGGAAATTATAGTTTGGGTTTCTATTTAGCTGTAGTTATTTATTGAGTTAACTTCCATTCCTCAAGCAGTGTTTGCATTACACTTTTCAAAAATCGTAGTTACATACATAAAGTGATGCATTATACATTCAAACCAAAAGTAGGTAAACCATGGGTATGCCCTTATATTACTGGAATTTTATATCAAAACGTTCATGATTTCACTTCTTAAAAAACTATCAATTCTTTGCAATTTTTAAAGCAGCATTATGCCCTTCAACTTTGTTGCCCTATAAATAGACAAGGCCTTGAAAGTCAAGTGTCTGCACCGACAGGTGGTGCTTCTTGTTGACTACTATTATATGATAGAGCTGATATATAAGTTACTGACTACTATTATCTGATAGAGCTGATGTATAAGTTACTGACTACTATTATCTGATAGAGCTGATATATAAGTTACTGACTACTATTATATGATAGAGCTGATGTATAAGTTACTGACTACTATTATATGATAGAGCTGATATATAAGTTACTGACTACTATTATATGATAGAGCTGATGTATAAGTTACTGACTACTATTATATGATAGAGCTGATATATAAGTTACTGACTACTATTATTTATGTTACTGACTACTATTATTTGATAGAGCTGATATATAAGTTATTGACTACTATTATATGATAGAGCTGATATATAAGTTATTGACTACTATTATATGATAGAGCTGATGTATAAGTTACTGACTACTATTATCTGATAGAGCTGATATATAAGTTACTGACTGCTATTATTTGATAGAGCTGATATATAAGTTATCGACTGCTATTATCTGATAGAGCTGATATATAAGTTACTGACTACTATTATTTATGTTACTGACTACTATTATTTGATAGAGCTGATATATAAGTTATTGACTGCTATTATTTGATAGAGCTGATATATAAGTAATTGACTGCTTTTATTTGATAGAGCTGATATATAAGTTGTTGACTACTATTATATGATAGAGCTGATATATAAGTTATTGACTACTATTATATGATAGAGCTGATGTATAAGTTACTGACTACTTTTATCTGATAGAGCTGATATATAAGTTACTGACTGCTATTATTTGATAGAGCTGATATATAAGTTATTGACTGCTATTATCTGATAGAGCTGATATATAAGTTACTGACTACTATTATTTATGTTACTGACTACTATTATTTGATAGAGCTGATATATAAGTTATTGACTGCTATTATTTGATAGAGCTGATATATAAGTAATTGACTGCTGTTATTTGATAGAGCTGATATATAAGTTATTGACTGCTATTATCTGATAGAGCTGATATATAAGTTCTTGACTGCTATTATCTGATAGGGCTGATATATAAGTTATTGACTGCTATTATCTGATAGAGCTGATGTATAAGTTACTGACTACTATTATTTGATAGAGCTGATATATAAGTTATTGACTGCTATTATATGATATAGCTGATGTATAAGTTACTGACTACTATTATATGATAGAGCTGATATATAAGTTATTGACTGCTATTATATGATAGAGCTGATGTATAAGTTATTGACTGCTATTATTTGATAGAGCTGATATATAAGTAATTGACTGCTATTATTTGATAGAGCTGATATATGTTATTGACTGCTATTATCTGATAGAGCTGATATATAAGTTATTGACTGCTATTATCTGATAGGGCTGATATATAAGTTATTGACTGCTATTATCTGATAGAGCTGATGTATAAGTTACTGACTGCTATTATCTGATAGAGCTGATATATAAGTTACTGACTGCTATTATCTGATAGAGCTGATATATAAGTTACTGACTACTATTATTTGATAGAGCTGATATATAAGTTACTGACTGCTAATATCTTGTAGAGGTGACGTATAGGTTATTATACAACTATCTATTTCTGTTGAGGTCAATGGTTAAAACTATTCATCCAAGGGAATGACTATTGACCCGAAGCAGTGAACTATTGACCGAGATGCAGTCAAGGTCAATAGTTCACTGCTGAGGGTGAATAGTTTTAACAGTTGACAGAAACAGCAGTAGATAGTTGATTTATTATATTTAATCATAGAGAAAAAAGTTTGTTGTTTATTATTCTATGTCATTAAATGCTTTTCATTTTGTATAAATGATTTATAAGTTATTGACTGCTGTTATCTTGCAGAGGGGATGTATAAGTTATTGACTACTGATGATGTATAAGTTATTGACTACTGATGATGTATAAGTTATTGACTACTGATGATGTATAAGTTATTGACTACTGATGATGTATAAGTTATTAATTGTTACTATCTTGTAGAGGTGTGAAGGCAACACTATGGGAGGGAGGAGTACGTGGAACAGGTTTTGTCAGTGGCCCAATACTCAACACAAAGGGCTACACATCTAATCACATGCTGCACGTTTGTGACTGGCTCCCAACTCTCTACAGAGCCGCTGGCGGGGACCCTCACATCATGAAAAAACTTGACGGTTACGACGCTTGGGATTCGTTATCGAACAATCACAAATTCAAAAGAACGGAAATATTGCATAATATTGACCCAAAAGGGCAAGGTCATTCGGCACTTAGGGTTGGAGATTACAAAATACTTGTCGGCGATGTTGGCATGGCTTGGGATGACTGGTACCCACCATGGCAGGACCCAGCTGACAGCATTAACCTTCATGTGAATAATACTCGGAAATATAGAACGTTGATGAATGATAGAAATGAGATCAAGTATGTTAAAAACATTAAGACGAATAATGGCAACTATGGTGGTGTTAAAAATATGAGCAAGGAAAATATTATGGGAATTGATCTGAATTTCATGAAAGATAGTTATCAGCAAAACCGTGAACAAAGAAATTTATATTCTGGACTTCCATCATACTTTCATAACGGTAAGCCAGTTAAGGTTGACTGTGGTCCTAAACCATTCAATGCTTCAACAAACTGTGATCCGCGTCAGTCGCCATGTTTGTTTCACATTCCGTCGGACCCTTGCGAGTACAATAACATCGCAGCACAAAATAAGGACCTTGTTGTACAGATGTTGCTTCGACTCCAGCAGTACGAGAACACAATGGTACCTCCTCTGAATGGCCCTGTGGACCCTGCTGGGAACCCCAAATACCATAATGGGGCCTGGGTCCCCTGGGTTAAACTTTAAATCATTTGTAAAATTCAGAATGTGATATGGATTGGGGAAAACATAATTTTAGATTTTCTTGTCTTAAAGGTTCACACGGTAATTTTGAAGTTTTTATTAATCATTAAACTTATCATCTCGATTTATTAATTCAGTATCAGTTTTATTTAAAAAAATTATGTAATTATATAAAATGTTGAGTTTTCAATTTTTCTTCATTGTTTTACCATATGTTTAAGTATATTATTTGTGCAAATTCAATATAATCAACAGTTAATAATATGCAAAAGCAATTTGCTTTATACTATTCTTATAATTAATATTAATGATTGAACAAATGCAAGTTATGTAGAAAAACTAATGGGACACTGCGAGTTTTTAAAGATCAGGAATCGATCATGTGTCCCTTTAGCACTTGTCAATCTGTTTGAATTACTGACAATGCTTGTGACTTGTAATGCTTGACATTAGATCTGACAGCAGGTGGAATTTCTGTTGTAACTGTTTAAACATTTATTGTTATATATCTTACAAGGGTCTTTCAAATGGAGATATAACCTTTCATGTGTTGGTGCCCTTTAAATCCCCATTTCAATTCCATTCAAATGCTTTCTTGCATAATTGTACATATAGAACATGGGATTATTATTTTTGTAAAATAGTTTATATGATATATTGTTTATTTTTATTATAGAATCTCATATTTTTGGAAATGGTCTTACATCTCTTACTTCAGATTGGTAATCATTTGTAAATAAAACTATACCAAACTTTGCTTTTAGAGTTTGTGTTTTGTCTTTCAACTCCAAACACAATCTCCCCGTGTGGTTGCCGGGGTAGAATACAATCACTGCAATCTCACAAACACACCACATGCAGAGGGGTAGAACACCCCCATTCATATTCATTTTGTCATTTTTTTATCATGCTCATTCTAGGTCTTTGTCATGACACCGCATATGCAAACGTGGAAACGTGGCTCCAGCGTAAATGGAGTGTCTACAATAGAATTTGCAGCAACCCTGCAGTTCTGCAGGTGAGACGGTTCTAGGCCTATTCCCCATATTTTATCTCGATGTAAATGGAGGATGAGCCTGGCACGTTCATTCCTGTTAGGCACCATATAACCTTTCATGTGTTGGTGCGCCTTAAAACCCAAATTCAATTTCAAACACAATTCGATATCTGTTTTGGTTTGTTCACAACAGCAGAGAGATATAGAAGTGGCTTTATAAGGAATGTAGCGACACAGCCAACGATCATATCTGCTTTGTTTATCATCTGATTTTGATAATTCTTTCACCCTTTTCCAGCCCAGTGTGGTTCCCGGGGGCCCCGTTTGGTCACGGGGCAAAGAATAGGTCCACTGCAGATCCTTTCGGAGGGGTAGGCAGAGGGGTAGAATCCCCCCAAATTGATGTTCATTTTATCATTTTTGTTCATGTTCATTAAAGGTCTTCATCATGGTCCCTGCACTGTTTCAGGTGCCATCTCGCTCACATCAGGAGAGCAGTGGCAGAAAAAGAATAGAACCTGAAGATGCTGTACTGCTGCAATTATGTTATAGGGTTGATGTTCGTTAAAACAAATTTAACTGGAGGTATTCTACTGGCCTGGCAGACAATTAGTGATCACTTTGTCCATCTTTCTTCCATCGTCTGTCACACTTGAACCTGCAACCTAACTTTGGCTGTAACTTGAAATGTATTTGACCTATGCAAAACATCACACACAATTTCATCTTTACCCAAAGAATGTCGTAACACATTTCCAATAACTCTTGACTTTCATTTTGGCAGAGTTATGCTCCTTTTGATAAAACTTTAACCTGCAACCTAACCGAACTCATAAGTGAAAAAGCATTTGACCTATGTTCATTAAACTTCACACATCTTCACCTTACCTCAAATGTCTTTACACGTGCCCTATAACTCTGACTTTCATTTTGGCAGAGTTGTTCCCCTTTTTGTAAAACTTGAACCTGCAACCTGGCCGATTGTTGGTTGGTTAAATGAGGCTATATATGATGGTCGATTGTTTTATGGTGGAGGCAGACAACCCACCTTTTCCTTGGTAGAACCTGTGCTGTATACCTCCCGCCATCCGAAATAATTTACACTTTCTCATATACAGCTTCAAGTCCATCTCCCACAGTGAGCCGAGTTCATAACTTAGCAAAAGAGTGACCTACAGTCATGAAACTGTATACAGTTCTTCCTAATCAATTATTCAAATGCCAGTAACATGTCCAATAACTCGGAAGTTCATTTCAGCAAAGGTGTGCCCTTTTCATAAAACTTTAACATGCGGTCCAACCTAGCTCATAACTTGGCAAAATATTGAGCTATGGTAATGAAACTATACAGTTCTTCCTCATCATTTGCCCCGTGTGGTTCCGGGGGCCCCGTTTGGTTACGTGTCAAAGAATAGGGCCACTGCAGATCCCGTTGGAGGGGAAGGCAGAGTGGTAGTCTATATCTCTTACAATTCTTACCCTAGCACAATCATATTTGGCCATTAGCTTCCTTATAGCATTATCTTAAGAGCTGCTTAAGTGATTTTGGTTCCTGTAACCCCTGGGCTCCCATGGAACCCAAATTCTGATAGCCCTTAAAATGTGTGTTTCACATCAAATTGTGCGTGTAAGCTGTGTTTACATCTTCATCATGACTCCTGCATTGTTTCAGGTGCCAGAGCAGTGGCAGAAAAACTATAACGTGGCTCCAGCGTAAATGGAGTGTCTACAATATAATTTGCAGCAAATGTACATGGTGGATGAGCCTGGCATGTTCATTCCTGTTAGGCGCCATATAACCTTTCATGTGTTGGTGCACCTTAAAACCCCAATTCAATTCAATTCCTTGTCAATTATTCAAATGCCATTGACATGTTCAGTAGTTCTGAATTTCATTCAGAAAAGTTATATCCTTTTTCAATAAACTTTAACCTGCAACATAACCTAGCTCATAACTAGTGACCTATGGTCATGACATTTTTGTCTCGCCTTTTCGAAGAAAAAAAGAGACATAGGTGTTGCTTTTCCGGCGGCGGCGGCAACATTCAAGTTTTGCGTTTAGGTCATTTTCTCACAAACTATGCACTAGACCTTTCAAACTTTGCTTATAGTTGTATCATGGGTGATACATTGCAACGTGACAAAGCAAATGTGGAAGTGACCTTGACCCTCCAAGCAAAGGGCAGATAACTTGCTAATTTTTAGGTTCAAGTTTTGCGTTTAGGTCACTTTTTCACAAAATGTATGCACTAGACCTTTCAAACTTTGCTTATAGTTTATCTTGGGTGGTACATGGCAACGTGACAAAGCAAATGTTGAAGTGACCTTGACCCTCCAAGCAAAGGGCAGATAACTTAATAATTTTTAGGTTCAACTTTTGCGTTTAGGTCACTTTTTCCCAAACTGTATGCACTAGACCTTTAAAACTTTGCTTATAGTTATTTCTTGAGTGGTACTTCGCAACATGTCAAGCAAATGTGGAAGTGACCTTGACCCTCCAAGCAAGGGCATATAACCTTATAATTTTTACCTTCAACTTTGGCGTTTAGGTCACTTTTTCACAAACTATATGCAATTAGACCTTTCAAACTTTGCTTATATTTGTATCTTGAGTGGAACATTGCAACGTGACAAAGCAAAAGTGGATGTGACCTTCACCATACAAGCAAAGGGCAGATAACTTTAATTGTTACATTTACATCACTTTCTCATGAACTAAAATTATGCACTAGATGTTTTAAACCTAATTTATCAAAAGCAAAATATCCAAATGCCACGCCCAAAACAGAAACGGTGCCAAAATATATTTCAGGAATAATGAATTATTATAATTTATGTCTATAGAATTATGATACGAGTTTTGTGTCGCCTGCATAGCATGAAAAAAGAAGAAGAATTCAAGAAGAAAAAGAAGAACAAGAACAAATGACAGACAGTGACACTTAGAGATCACTTCGTCCATCGTCCGTCTGTCGTCGTCCGTCCCCCGTTACACTTTAACCTGCAACCTAACCTTGGCCATAACTTGAAACGTATTTGACCTATGTTCATGAAACTTCACGTTTTTATCTTAACACACGGAATGTTGCTACACATGTCCAATAACTCTAACTTTCATTTTGGCAGAGTTAAAAGGCTCTTTCATACAACTTTAACCTGCAACCTAACCAAGCTCATAACTGGCCATAACTTAAGAAGTATTTGACCTAAGTTCATGAAATTTCACATATCTTCATCTTACCCCAATGAATTCCAATAAATCTTGATTTCGTCAAGCTCATAACATTGCAACATATTGACCTAAATGGTCATGAAACTTATACAGTTCTTTCTTATCAATTATTTAATAGAGTGTTGTGACTTTTTATAATACTTAATACAGTTCTTTCATATCAATTATTCATTAGAGTTATGTCACTTTTTCATTAAACCTTTACGATTTAAAAATCTCCACATAATTCATGAAGGATTGCATCCTCTGTCTTCAAGCAGGCGATACAAGTGTTTCGTGAAACGGCCTTATAGTTTTTAACAACTTTTGAAATGTCATAATGTTATACATTTTGTGTGATATTTTACGTCGTTTCGTAATTTTCAGGAATAAGGAATTATCATAACTGATGTCTATAGAATTATGATACGATTTTTGTGACGCCTGCATAGCATGACAGACGGTGACACTTAGGGATCACTTTGTCCGTCGTCCGTCTGTCGTCGTCCGTCCCCCGTTACACTTTAACCTGCAACCTAACCTTGGCCATAACTTGAAACGTATTTGATCTATGTTCATGAAACTTCACACACGTCTTTACATATAATGTTGTTACACATGTCCAATAACTCCGACTTTCATTTTGGCAGAGTTGTGGCCTTTTCATACAACTTTAACCTGCAACCTAACCAAGCTCATACCTGGCCATAACTTAAGAAGTATTTGACCTAAGTTCATGAAATTTCATACATATTCATCTTACCACACGGAATATTGTTACCCAAAACCAATAACTCTGACTTTCATTTCAACAGAGTTATGCCCCTTTTCATAAAACTTTAACCTGCAACATAATCAAGCACATAACTGGCCATAGCTTGAACATAATTTGACCCGTGTGCAGTTTGCACACACATCTTCATCTTAACCAAATGAATATGAACGACATCCAGATTTTAAATGACTTAACACTTAAACAGCTACATATATATAATGGACTCTTCTTTCTTTGAATTAAGACCATTCCATTTATGTGACATAGGGGTGTTTTGGGAAAATGACTGATCAGCAGGCGGACCTTGTAACCTGATAAGCCTGCGAGTTAGGCTGATTTGGGTTTAACATCTAAGTCGTGCATAGAGGGTTAAGGGTTAACGTACAGGGGTATTTTTACAAGTTATAGTGCTAGTAGAACCAGGAACCAGGAACCTCTTCCTGAAACAGTATTGCGAAAACAAAACAAGAATTAAGATTGAATACAAGAACGGTTGTAATAGCATAGTTCTTAAAGAGAATGATAATAGTAGCAATACAGATGGGTAACAAATGATTACGGCGTCTATGTGTGTGTTACTGGTTCATTAAGTCGTAAGTTGTGTTTATCGTCCGCACGTTATCTATATCATGCAATCTAATTAACCGTTGAAGGTATTTATTTAGTACAGACATATAACAACCTGGAGAAATCGCCAAAATAATAATAATAATAATATATAACTGTTATTATAGTCGTTCCACTGATAACAGAGTGCTCTTGACCATGCATTATCTACATAAATTCGTTGCTAACACCATTGTATATAATGGTAAAGACTGAAAACAAACACAATACCACTGGATTGAGAGCGCCTTTGCGTGCGTGCGTGCGTGTTTTATTTTGGTGTGTATCTATTTTTAGTTCAAATTATTTTGTAAAGGCGGTTGCCCCCTAGTCCCAAATCGTAGATCTGCGCATGACCAAATTCCGAGTTTAGTTGCATAAAGCATTTGTTTATACATTGCAAACTGTTAATGTTTATGAATGAGTCCAATTATTATATATATTTTGTAATTATGTAAATTACGAAGGATTTTACATAAATCAAACGCACTATATAAACTAGCCACATCCGATATTCTAGTTGAGTTGCGTTGTATTTTACGTCATTTTCAGCACCTGTTTAGGCTTTATATGACTGTCGATTGTTTAGTGTTGGAGGCAGACCACCCACTTTAGCTTGGTAAAGACCAGACTACACCAGTTACCAACCAATCACCGCGGGCAGGGAAAACGTTCCAGGGTAAATTCGGAGCTATTACACACAATTTCTTAATAATTATTTTGATTGGTTGACGAGGTAAACAAAGTAACAATGTATTTATAATTTGTGGCATAATAAAAACAAGAAGTATATTTTACATTTTCCTCGTGTATCTACATGCCAGCAGGTGGGTCACAACCATCCGACCCAAGCAATTTCTTTTTCAAAACATCCTCAACGTACATACTCAACGTATGGTTTGTGAATGTTTTTTTGATAAAACTAAGTTAGGTCTTTCAAAACAAGAAGGCAAAACTATAGCTTCTTATATTAGGAAACATAATACAGAACTTAGGGCTGTAATGTAGGTCTATGGAAAATGAATTGGTGTAGTATGACCTAAAACAGTGCTGTATACCGCCCTCCATTCGTAAGAATCGACAATTTCTCAATTTACAAATCGAGCTTCCACTGAGATTCGAACCCGCAGCGGTGAGAGACGAGAAGGATTCAAACCCAGCGTCTTTACCAACCCAGCCACGAACACGACTGTGCAGCTCCTGCTATGCCATTATGGGCAGCGTACCAATGGGCACCATACCAATACATTCATAAGCTGACGCAATTAAAACGCATATTTACTCGTTTTATTTATTTCGACTCTACTTTATAATCATTTTATTATTTGCGTTCAGCATGCGTCGACATATTAAGAAGTGTACAACAAGTGTTTAAACGTTCAGTATTTTACCACTTTTCAAAATCGTTTGAGAAATATATATTTTACAGCCAATTGCAGCAGAAAATTATGAAATCTCAGATAACTTCTGTTTGGCCTAATATTTTACTATAAAACTTTCAGAGTGTCTTAATTTACATTTATCCAACACATTAAATCCATTTTGGATAAAAACTCTATAAAAAAAATATTTTTTCAAATATTTGATGCAGCAGGATTTTTCATTGAACATGCCCTATCAAAAACAATTTTCGCATGTGGAATTTTTATTTCTGAGCCGATTTTGAAAATTGATTTTTTTTATTTACCACTTAAAATGTCTGTTTCACTGATATACAACTTATTTATGTCCTATTTGAATTGTGTCTTAAAGGTCCAAAAAACCTTTGGCTGAAACAAGCGCCCCGAACAATAGTCCAAAAACGATCATATATCCTATAGAAACTGTTGAATTACAGTGACGAAGAAATATTATCATGTTCTCATGACAAAAAACAATCAGGCTATATATGGCTTAAATTCTCTCCAAAACTTACTGCGGCCATAAGGTTTTTATTAGGCCCTAAAATAAAAATATCTAAGTCCAAAAAGGGTCATTAAGGCAGTTAAAATTATTGAATCCAAATTACGATTAAATATGATCAATCTTCACGTGATGGCAAACAATCCCATCAAAACTGAAATCGAATCTCTTGAACTTGAAACTGAAGTTCTAGCTGCGGCCACAAGGTTTTCTTATTAGGCCCTTACATGCTAAAGTCCGAAAAAAGGCCATAAGTGTGGTCAAAATTGTAGTTCAAAATGATGATTGAATATGATCAACTTCAATGATGGCAAACTATCCTACCGAACTTAAATGACTAGTTACAGCCTTATGGTTCTTATTAGGCACTAAATTATAATCTAAGTAAAAAAGGGGGTCATTACCGCGGTAAATATTTTTGAATCAAAATGATGATTGAATATGATCATCTTCATATGAAGGCAAACAATCCTGACAAATATGAATTGAATTCGTTAAAAACTGAATGACATTAAGTCGCGGCCACGAAAATGTTGGACGGATTACTGACGGACGGATGGACTATCACCTTATTTAGAAGTCCCTCTGCTTTTCCCGAAAAGCGGGAACAAAAATCAATGCCTTCAAAGATGTGCTGTCTAGTACGGAGCCCCGCAGGTGACATGCAGAAAAAAATCAGCGTTTGGGAAGCGTGCGAACGCAGTAGTACAGCGTGCGAACGCTCTAGCTACAGCGTGCGAACGCACGCACGCTGTAGCGAGCGTTCGCACGCTGTAGTAGAGCACAGCGTGCGTGCGTTCGCACGCTGTAGTAGAGCGTGCGACAGAAAGATAGTGAAATAATGACAAAGATCATGGTATTAAAGAAACTAACCCGCCAATAACGGCAAACACTACAAAACCGTTTACTAAAACTATCCAGGTGTTCAGGTCATATATTGAGGTATATTTGCCGATTAAAAGTATAGATTCATTCAAGGGTTCTTAAAATACTCGTGATTACATATGCGTAAAATGAATTATGAGTACTCTTAATTCGACGCTCCAGTTTTGGGGTTTATTCTGTCTGGTTAATATAGAGTTAAAGATTCTCAAAATATGTAATGTATACTCTGTAAAAAAAGTTTTGGACCATGGCAGTGTTCAAACCCGTACAATGATCGCTGAACCATGACATTCGACCATAGCCCTTATTATCTCAGTTGATAATTCACAATAGATCAACAATCAACAATAATTATCGTTTACAATGAAAGTTTGCGAAAAAATAATAATATTTTTATTGGTTACTCGAATGTGTTCGTAATTGTTACTTTGTATGGACTTTGCAACATTTTTTACAGACCCTTTGTGTGTTTGCGATATTTTTTTAAAATCAAATCTTGTTTGGAATTTAATGTTTCTGGTACCAAATTAACAGGGTAGGGTAGACCTTGGTTACTAAAAAAAGATACTTAAATTCTGTCCACTAGTTTTATTTTTATATGACTTTATATACCCTGGTCCAAAACTTTTTTTACCGAGTATATATATAGAGGATCTTACATGACTCATCCATTATTGAATTTATTAAACGGGTTGGCAAAATGATATAATGCGAGGCTCTTGCCGAGCATTATATCATTTTTGCTAACGAGTTTAATAAATTCAATAATGAATGAGAACGAATGTTAGATTCTATTTATTACATAACTTATAACCCACACTACGTTAGAAACCGTACATTATCGTGACGTCCATGACGTCATTAACGTTATGTTATACCACTAGTGGAATATCGAAAATATTGAATGGTGTTATTACACTCCCACACCACATGTTATGTGATAAATATATATACACACGCCTGTGTCATTAATATAGCTGAGCATCCAAAAATGAGAAAAAATGATCCAATAAAAATCACAGCACACAAACTCAATGGCACCGTAGATCCGCACTGCACCACAAACAAAGAGCAAATTAAATGCAGAATGCAACATGTGGACACATTTTCAGATTGCTTGAAGCTACACGGGTATTTTAAAATAAGTGTTATATAAATAGAGATATAAAAAGTCAATAATTAAAATGTAAATATGTTTTATATCGTATTATTGTAAAAAGACCTGAAATGGTGAGTGTCTTTGGTGTCGCATTTTCCAGGGTGGGTACAGGTCGTGCTTTTCTGATTGGTTGACCGTAAAAGCATATTGTTTTACAGTTTACAGTTTATTTGCAAATTCTCAGTTTGTATACAAACAAAAACACGAGATCAAAATACACGTACACAGTCATATTTAGAAATCACATACACACGTGGCGGCTGTAAAAATCAAATATCTTCTCCTTTTTTCCGTACATTTTCATAATATACTGAAAGAAATAAGGTTAGCACACAAATAACATGGTAAATCCCATTGAGCAGATTCAAGGCTATGTGCTTCAGCCGCAATTAACAATATAATTAACATAATTAGCAAGTATATGCAGGACATTATTTTTAAACGATATCTACGAAAAAAAGTAGCAACATGTTTTAATTTACCTGCTTTACAGAAATTATAATTGCGTCCTTATTTCAATATAAAGGGAGATAATTTTAACATTTTAAACTTTGGTTCGTAATTTCATTATAATTATAAGGTTAATGTCAGTTATGTTTGCGGTTTTTATCACTCGAAACCGAGAATAGTTATTAAATAAAGTTTTTTCTTGATAATATTCTTATTTTTAATGTAAAAAAATGTGTTTTTATATAAATGGGAGATAACTCTGATATTTACTTTTGAATCACACGTAAGTGAAAAACAAGAACACCTTCTGACATGCAAACGTTATCAAATGCTTTACATTATAAAACAGACATACAGTTTCTTTAAGCAAGATATGCAAAAGACCGTGCTAAACTTATTTCTTTCAGTATATAATGCAAAGTAGACAACACACTCTCACTATGGCAGTATTGTAAGTAAATAAATGATAATATGAAATAAACTGAATAATCTTATAATTAAATTGAATAATCTTATAACTTATTGATAATGCAGGCCATTTTTAAAAACAATCGTTCGAATTAGTCGTAGAGCTCCCTAATGTACCTCTTTAAAGAAAAACGGGCATGTGATGCGTGAATTTAGAGACCGGATTTCGTAGCTTAGCCATTGAATGGACATGCAGTAGTTGCACGTGCTTTAATAGCACATAAATTGAGTTGTTTGGGCAGTTTTCATTTTGGATGTTTGTGTTGGATGTATTTTCTGTAGGATTTTACCGTTTAAAATTGAGGTACGTCTTTCTGTTGTATTAATAGATCTCGGACATAAGAACAGATATTTTCCGAGATGTTATTGTTGACTTAGCCTTTATAGAACTACAGGCATTACAAAAATTCAAAACACTAATGCAGACTTATTCCAGAAAAGTATCAATGTACTTTGATAAAAGCATTCTTAAGAAGGAGAAATTCTAATTATACTATGCTTATTTAATGTGTAATATTCATTTTACCTTCAGATTTATTACAGCATCATTAATTTGATACACTTTTGTATTTATATGTGAACCATATATTTATATTTTGTCACATATTTATCATTAACAGTGACTTATAGGTCCACTGGGTCGGGTGCTCTTTCATTTTATATATGTACTTGTTTGTCACTTTATGCACATGTCACTATAATAAACGATTTACTTACTTTACTTACAAGTACCACTAAGATTTAATATTCAGGTAGAGATGTTTTTTAGACTATTAAAAGCATATAATGAATCATCCGTGGTGCACGGGTCTGCTGCATTCATGCATGTTAGTGCTGCGTTTGCAGTTGCGGATCTGGGGTGGGATGGGGTTGGGTTACCATATCTTGATTTATATTTAACATTAGATCGGTGATTCATTAATATTAGTATACACAATACTTTTCAGCCACTCTTTTTAACATTCCCACGTACTCATGCACGTTAACATGTCGTCATATACACTCTTTCTCATTGTATTGCAGTCACTGTTTGAGCGATTTTTTTCTTCAGTTTTGACTAACAACTATTTAATCCTTTCTGGATATTTTAGACTCATGTTTCTGCATGATCATACTGCATGATCATACGTGGAAATACCATCATTGATTGGTCAACTGTTGAGTGAACTGATTTCGATTTAATCCTTTCTTAATCTTAACATTTCTGATCATACTGCTGAAATACTCGGAAAGGGACAGGTGTGTCTGTGTGGACTCGATCTATATAGTGATACTGAGATGAAAATTTACTTACTTAAGGTATGTGATATTATTTCAGTGCTGTATTTATACACAAAATTCATATATATTACTACACATATAAAGGCAAAATATATGTTGATGGGCTGAGAAAGTTGAGTTTATTTCTTTAACAAACGAACATATGTATGGGCATTACATCCAGGTTTTACATAATTAGTTCTGCAAAATAAATAATATTTTTTTCTGAATCACAAACGGTGGTTCCTATAATCTCTGGGCTCCCATGGAACCCAAAATTGTGATAGGGATTAAAGGGCGCAATCTTGAATCAGTAACCAATTCAGCATCAACATTATCACCTATTAATCCAGTATTATTATGACATTAAATCTGCTGGCATTAAAGCAAAATTTGGAGTTTTTATAATTAGCTAGACTATTCGAGTAAGAAAGCTTATGTAATCATCCCCGGCGTCGGCGTCTGTGTCGTGCCTGCGTCCTAGTCTTGCATCGGACTTTGCTAAACCTTGAACGGTGTTTGTGTGTGTTTCTCAGCAATTTAATATATTGTTATTGTTGTTTGGTGTAATATTACTGCCCCGCCATTATAAACAGACGTTAAAGACAGAGTATTCCGAAGGCGAAGAACTCCATTTATAACTAGCTTGACATCATCATCTCGCATTTACGGCAAGTTAGCAAATATATTGGTCGCGATACTTATTGCAGTAGTATTCCTTTATAAGGGCTTAATAGCTGAAAATAGCATCGCGACTGAATTATCTCGACGGCAGCCAAATGACACCATACCAATTTATAATTCAGCTGTTACGTCCCAAACCTTGATTTCTGTTCTAGATGCAACCACAGACGTTTGAGAGAGGTTGAGTTATCACAAAAAACAAGTATGGCATGTTTTCAGTTTTCATTTTCTGTTGACATTAAAGGGAATGTAGCGACACAGCCAAATTTTATTATTATTGAGAGTTATAAAATACTTGAATAAGGGTGAAATAATTATCAAAATCGGATGATAAACAAAGAAGATATGATCATTTTTTTCCGTCGAAACGGATATGGAAGCAGCCATTTTGATAGCTATGACATCACGGCTCTAAATGACCATATATGGAATATTTATAAATATCAACATTTACTGATTTATAGGGATAAAATGACAGCAACTGTATGAAAAATATGTAATACTTAATGGTTTTTATGATTCGTTTTAAATGATATTCATCAATATTCCATATATGGTAGTATGGAACTATGACGTCATAGTTCTAAAAATGGCGGCTCCCATATTCGTTTTAGAACAACCTTTAAATGGTCATATCTTTTTTGTTTATCATCCGATTTTGATAATTCTTTCACCTTTTCCCAAGTTTTTCAGAACTCACAATAATAGAGCTTGTTTGGCTGTGTCGCTACATTCCCTTACATTATTTTGCAAACGCATTTTAGTGTTTTTTTTATATGGTATTTTACGTTATTTTCAACACGTACGTTTATGTATGACGGTCGATTTTTTTTGTGGTGGAGGCAGACCACCCACTTTTCCTGGGTAGAACCAGTACTGTACACCTCCCACCATCCGTAAGAATTCACACATCCTCACGATTCGAGCTTTCAGTGGGATTCGAACCAGCAGCGGTGAGAGGCGAGAATGTTTACAAAGCAACATCGTTAACCCCTCGGCCATGGAAGTGATACATTTGTAGTAACACATGAGGTCAAAATAATTTTATTTGGCATATTTTAGAATTAGGAACATCGAAAGCTGCACTAATCAGAGTACTTAATACAATGCCTAAGCACCCAGTTATAAGTGTTATAATTTAATTCTTAGAAAACAAATCGAATTGAAACCTTTAAAATGCGTTCATGCAATCAGAGCAGACGATTTAAACTCGTTATTTTGCTGTTCAATCGGGTCTCCAATCAAACAAATTACACTGTGAATAGTATTGACATACGGTGGTAGATGTGTACTTTTATGATTAGTATATAAAGTTACATATTGCCAATATAAATCCATTCCTAAAAAGTAGGTAATTGTTACCAGCATTGACCTACCCTTTTGACTTATAATAAAAGAGCCACGTGTGGATCCGTTGTGGTCAATAAAACCAAGATTTGATACCACTGCTTGACTCTTGCATGATCGTAAGAGGCGATTAAAAGGGGTTTTAAAGTTGAAGTTACAGTAAATCTGCTTCTCCAGCGATGATGAAGTTTCTGAATGTAAGTCCCATAGTTTTACCTATCCGAAATGGCGTCAATTGAGCAGATGTTACATCGCAAACAATGATTTCTGTTCCAGATGTCGCCACAGACGTTCGAGTCGACACAAACACAGGTAGGAAACGTTTTCATTTTTCATTTTCTGAACACAATTTTGTTAACAACATAATCGTGCCTTATTATTATTATTTGTGTATTGCATTAAACATGTTTATTCGTTAATGTATTGCACGTATATATGCATGCAAACATCGCGTCCATTTAACTCGGGGAATGAAATCGGCCGTTTCGATCACAGCTTAAAGGTAATTAGTAACTTTCCTCTTGAGGTTCTACTGTTTGTACAATTCATACATAGTTATATATTGATGGCATCACTCTATTCCTATACAATTAGGTCAATGTTACCAACATTGACCTACCTTTTTGACTTATAACGCAAGAGTTCCGTGAGGTTCGGTGGGTGGGGGGGTGCGGGGGGGGGGGGGGGAGGGGTCATTACAATCAATAACTGATACCGCTGCTTGACTCTTGCATGATCATAAAAGGTGATTATTAGGGTTTTACAAATAGGAGTTTCAGTAAGACGTGTTTCTCCGGCGTTTGTGAAGTTTCTGAATCCATGTCTCATAGTTTTATGTCCTGGATCCAGAAAGTTAATATCCGTCATGGCGCCATAATAATTATTTTGTGTTGCGGTGCCGTAAAACACAACTTTATAATTCAGCTGTTACATCGCAAACTATGATTTCTGTTCTAGATGCAGCCACAAACGTTTGAGTCATCCCAAAAACAGGTAGGAATTGTTTTCATTTTTCATTTTCTAAACATTATTTTAGTTAACAACATACTTATGTCTAATTATTTATTATGTTATGCATTAAACATGTTCATTTGTTAATGTATTGTACGTATATATATATGCATGCAAACATCGCGTCCATTTTTCTCGTGGAATGAATTCGGCCGTTTCGATTACAGCTTTAAGGTAATTAGTAACGTTCCTCTTGAGGTTCTACTGTTTGTACAATTCATACATAGTCATAGATTGATTGCATCACTCTATTCCTATACAATTAAGTCAATGTTACCCTACCTTTTTGACTTATAACGCAAGATTCCCGTGTGATTCTGGGGTGGTCAGTCAGTTTAAGAATTTGATACCACTGCTTGCCTCTTGCATGATCGTAAGAGGCGATTAATAGCTAAGGTTTTACAAATAGGAGTTTCAGTAAGACGTGTTTCTCCACCGGTTGTGAAGTTTCTGAATCCATGTCTCATAGTTTTATGTCCTGGATCCAGAAAGTTCATATCCGTCATGGCGCCATAACAATTATTTTGTGTTGCGGTGCCGTAAAACACAATTTTATAATTCAGCTGTTAC
This sequence comes from Cyrtodaria siliqua, assembly GCA_037043455.1. Lineage (NCBI taxonomy): Eukaryota > Metazoa > Mollusca > Bivalvia > Adapedonta > Hiatellidae > Cyrtodaria > Cyrtodaria siliqua. The sequence continues at coordinate 46,201 of JAWPHD010015949.1, forward strand.
ATCGCAAACTATGATTTCTGTTCTAGATGCAGCCCCAGACGTTTGAGTCATCACAAAAACAGGTAGGAATTGTTTTCATTTTTCATTTTCTAAACATTATTTTAGTTAACAACATACTTATGTCTAATTATTTATTATGTTATGCATTAAACATGTTCATTTGTTAATGTATTGTACGTATATATATATATGCATGCAAACATCGCGTCCATTTTTCTCGTGGAATGAATTCGGCCGTTTCGATTACAGCTTTAAGGTAATTAGTAACTTTCCTCTTGAGGTTCTACTGTTTGTACAATTTATACATAGTCATAGATTGATGGCATCACTCTATTCCTATACAATTAAGCCAATGTTACCCTACCTTTTTGACTTATAACACAAGATTCCCGTGTGGTTCTGGGGTGGTCAGTCAGTTTAAGAATTTGATACCACTGCTTGACTCTTGCATGATCGTAAGAGGCGATTAATAGCTAAGGTTTTACAAATAGGAGTTTCAGTAAGACGTGTTTCTCCACCGGTTGTGAAGTTTCTGAATCCATGTCTCATAGTTTTATGTCTTGGATCCAGAAAGTTCATATCCGTCATGGCGCCATAACAATTAGTTTGTGTTGCGGTGCCGTAAAACACAACTTTATAATTCAGCTGTTACATCGCAAACTATGATTTCTGTTCTAGATGCAGCCCCAGACGTTTGAGTCATCACAAAAACAGGTAGGAATTGTTTTCATTTTTTATTTTCTAAACATTATTTTAGTTTACAACATACTTATGCCTAATTATTTATTATGTTATGCATTAAACATGTTCATTTGTTAATGTATTGTACGTATATATATATGCATGCAAACATCGCGTCCATTTTTCTCGTGGAATGAATTCGGCCGTTTCGATTACAGCTTTAAGGTAATTAGTAACTTTCCTCTTGAGGTTCTACTGTTTGTACAATTCATACATAGTCATAGATTGATGGCATCACTCTATTCCTATACAATTAAGTCAATGTTACCCTACCTTTTTGACTTATAATGCAAGAATCCCGTGTGGTTCTGGGGTGGTCAGTCAGTTTAAGAATTTGATACCACTGCTTGACTCTTGCATGATCGTAAGAGGCGATTAATAGCTAAGGTTTTACAAATAGGAGTTTCAGTAAGACGTGTTTCTCCACCGGTTGTGAAGTTTCTGAATCCATGTCTCATAGTTTTATGTCTTGGATCCAGAAAGTTCATATCCGTCATGGCGCCATAACAATTAGTTTGTGTTGCGGTGCCGTAAAACACAATTTTATAATTCAGCTGTTACATCGCAAACTATGATTTCTGTTTTAGATGCAGCCACAGACGTTTTTGTCATCACAAAAACAGGTAGGAATTGTTTTCATTTTTTTATTTTCTAAACATTATTTTAGTTAACAACATCAGTATGTCTTAATATTTATTATTTTATGCATTAAACATGTTCATTTGTTAATGTATTGTACGTATATACATGTATATGTATGCAAACATCGTGTCCATTTTTCTCGTGGAATGAATTCGGCCGTTTCGATTACAGCTTAAAGGTAATTAGTAACTTTCCTCTTGAGGTTCTACTGTTTGTACAATTCATACATAATTATAGATTGATGGCATCACTCTATTCCTATACAATTAAGTCAATGTTACCAACACAATTGACCTACCTTTTTGACTTATAACGCAAGATTCCCGTGTGGTTCTGGGGTGGTCAGTCAGTTTAAGAATTGATACCACTGCTTGACTCTTGCATGATCTTAAGAGGCGATTAATAGCTAAGGTTTTACAAGTAGGAGTTTCAGTAAGATGTGTTTCTCCAATGGTTGTGAAGTTTATGAATCCATGTATCATAGTTTTATGTCTTGGATCCAGAAAGTTCATATCCGCCATGGCGCCATAACAATTATTTTGTGTTGCGGTGCCGTAAAATACAATTTTATAATTCAGCTGTTACATCGCAAACTATGATTTCTGTTCTAGATGCAGCCCTAGACGTTTGAGTCATCACAAAAACAGGTAGAAATTGTTTTCATTTTTCATTTTCTAAACATTATTTTAGTTAACAACATAAGTATGTCTTATTATTTATTATGTTATGCATTAAACATGTTCATTTGTTAGTGTATTGTACTGTACGTATATATATATGCATGCAAACATCGCGTCCATTTTTCTCGTGGAATGAATTCGGCCGTTTCGATTACAGCTTTAAGGTAATTAGTAACTTTCCTCTTGAGGTTCTACTGTTTGTACAATTCATACATAATTATAGATTGATGGCATCACTCTATTCCTATACAATTAGGTCAATGTTAACAACATTGACCTACCTTTTTGACTTATAACGCAAGATTCCCATTTTGTTATGGGTTGGTCTGTCAGTTTAAGAATTGATACCACTGCTTGACTTTTGCATGATCGTAAGAGGCGATTAATAGCTAAGGTTTTACAAGTAGGAGTTTCAGTAAGATGTGTTTCTCCAATGGTTGTGAAGTTTCTGAATCCATGTATCATAGTTTTATGTCTTGGATCCAGAAAGTTCATATCCGCCATGGCGCCATATCAACTATCTAGTGTTGCGGTGCCGTAAAACGCAAGTTATAATGTAACTGTAACATCGCAAATTATGATTTCTGTTGTAGATGCAGCCACAGACGTTTGAGTCATCACACAAACGGGTAGGAAATGTTTTCATTTGTAATTTTCTGAAAATAAATTTGTTAACAACATAATTATGTCTTATTATTTATTATGTTATGCATTAAACATGTTCATCTGTTAATGTATTGTACGTATATATATATGCAAGCAAACATCGCGTCCATTTTTCTCGTGGAATGAATTCGGCCGTTTCGATTACAGCTTAAAGGTAATTAGTAACTTTCTTCTTGTGGTTAACCGATACCACTGCTTGACTCTTGCATGATCGTAAAAGGTGATTAATAGGGTTTTACAAATAGGAGTTTCAGTAAGACCTGTTTCTCAAGCGGTTGTGAAGTTTCTGAATCCATGTCTCATAGTTTTATGTCTTGGATCCAGAAAGTTCATATCCGTCATGGAACCATAACAATTATTTTGTGTTGCGATGCCGTAAAACACAATTTATAATTCAGCTGTTACATCGCAAACTATGATTTCTGTTCTAGATGCAGCCACAGACGTTTGAGTCATCACAAAAACAGGTAGGAATTTTCATTTTTCATTTTCTAAACATTATTTTAGTTAACAACATAATTATGTCTTATTATTTATTATGTTATGCATTAAACATGTTCATCTGTTAATATATTGTACGTGTATATATATGCATGCAAACATCGCGTTCATTTTTTCTCGTGAAATGAATTCGGCCGTTTCGATTACAGCTTAAAGGTAATTAGTAACTTTCTTCTTGGGGTTAGACAGTTTGTACAATTCATACATAGTTATATATTGATGGCATCACTCTATTCCTATACAATGAGGTCAGTTTTACCAACATTGACCTACCTTTTTGTCTTATAATGCAAGATTCCCGTGTGGTTCTGGGGTGGTCAGTCAGTTTAAGAATTGATACCACTGCTTGACTTTTGCATGATCGTAAGAGGCGATTATTAGCTAGGGTTTTACAAGTAGGAGTTTCAGTAAGATGTGTTTCTCCAATGGTTGTAAAGTTTCTGAATCCATGTCTCATAGTTTTATGTCTTGGATCCAAAAAGTTCATATCCGCCATGGTGCCATATCAACTATCTTGTGTTGCGGTGCCGGAAAACGCAAGTTATAATTCAACTGTTACATCGCAAACTATGATTTCTGTTCCAGATGCAGCCACATACGGTTGAGTCATCACAATAACGGGTAGGAAGTGTTTTCATTTTTCATTTTCTGAAAATGGGACAGTGTTTTCAAGCAATACAATGTCAATACGTTTCACTAACCCTTTAATTCATTAAGACAGTAATTGACACATGTAAACGCTAAAACCGATCACGTAAAGAAATGTGGCGTGGTGTATTACATCAAATGCGAGCAATGTGACCCTAATCTGTTGGTTAAACGTGAAGATCTTTAGGTATCGGACTTAAAGCACACAGCACAATATCCAACTCGGCTATAAAAGAACATTGTGAGAAAACTGGACTGAACATTCCATCAAGCCGCAGAACACCAAGGCAATTATTACCTCAGAGGATGTGTTAAAAGACACGTAAAGGAGGCGATTGCTATCAAGCAGCGGCAGCCATCTCTCAACCGAGACGGTGGTCAATAAGATCAAGAATTGATACCGGTATACTGCTCGACTATTGCATGGTCGTAAGAGGCGAATAATAGGGTTTTACTAGTAGAAGTTTCAATAAAATGCGTTTCTCCAGCGGTTGTGAAGTTTCTGAATCCATGTCTCATAGTTTTATGTCTTGGATCCAGAAAGTTCATATCTGTCGTGGCGCAATATCAACTATCGTTAGTTGCTGTGCCGTAAACCCCAAGTTATAATTCAACTGTTACATCGCAAACTATGATTTATGTTCTAGATGCTGCAACAGATGTTCAAGACGAAACAAAAACAGGTAGGAAATCTTTTTGTTTTTGTGTCGCCTTTTCGAAGAAAAATGCAATACATAGGGATCACTTTGTCGTTCGTCTGTCCGTCAGTCTGTCAGATGCTGGAAATCTTTATTTATGTTACAGAGATGCATGAAACCTTTATTTATGTTACAGAGATGCTGGAAACCTTTATTTATGTTACAGCAATGCTGGAAACCTTTATTTATGTTACAGAGATGCTGGAAACCTTTATTTATGTATCAGAGATGCTGGATACCTTTATTTATGTTACAGAGATGCTGGAAAGCTTTATTTATGTTACAGAGATGCTGGAAACCTTTATTTATGTTACATATATGCTGGAAACCTTTATTTATGTTACAGATCTGCTGGAAACCTTTATTTATGTTACAGAGATGCTGGACACCTTTATTTATGTTACAGAGATGCTGGAAACCTTTATTTATGTTACAGTAATGCTGGAAACCTTTATTTATGTTACATAGATGCTGGAAACCTTTATTTATGTTACATATATGCTGGAAACCTTTATTTATGTTACAGAGATGCTGGAAACCTTTATTTATGTTACAGTAATGCTGGAAACCTTTATTTATGTTACAGAGATGCTGGAAACCTTTATTTATGTTACAGAGATGCTGGAAACCTTTATTTATGTTACAGAGATGCTGGTAACCTTTATTTATGTTACAGAGATGCTGGAAACCTTTATTTATGTTACAGTAATGCTGGAAACCTTTATTTATGTTACAGAGATGCTGGAAACCTTTATTTATGTTACAGAGATGCTGGAAACCTTTATTTATGTTACAGAGATTCTGGAAACCTTTATTTATGTTACATATATGCTGGAAACCTTAATTTATGATACAGAGATGATAGAAACCTTTATTTATGTTACAGTAATGCTGGAAACCTTTATTTATGTTACAGAGATGCTGGAAACCTTTATTTATGTTACAGAGATGCTGGAAACCTTTATTTATGTTAGATATATGCTGGAAACCTTTATTTATGTTACAGAGATGCTGGAAACCTTTATTTATGTTACAGAGATGCTGGACACCTTTATTTATGTTACAGAGATGCTGGAAACCTTTATTTATGTTACATAGATGCTGGAAACCTTTATTTATGTTACAGAGATGCTGGAAACCTTTATTTATGTTACAGTAATGCTGGAAACCTTTATTTATGTTACAGAGATGCTGGAAACCTTTATTTATGTTACAGTAATGCTGGAAACCTTTATTTATGTTACAGAGATGCTGGAAACCTTTATTTATGTTACATATATGCTGGTAACCTTTATTTATGTTACAGAGATGCTGGAAACCTTTATTTATGTTACAGAGAGATGTTGGAAACCTTTATTTATGTTACATATATGCTGGAAACCTTTATTTATGTTACAGAGATGCTGGTAAACTTTATTTATGTTACAGATATGCTGGAAACCTTTATTTATGTTACAGTAATGCTGGAAACCTTTATTTATTTTACAGAGATGCTGGAAACCTTTATTAATGTTACAGAGATGCTGGAAACCTTTATTTATGTTACAGAGATTCTGGAAACCTTTATTTATGTTACATATATGCTGGTAACCTTTATTTATGTTACAGAGATGCTGGAAACCTTTATTTATGTTACAGTAATGCTGGAAACCTTTATTTATGTTACAGAGATGCTGGAAACCTTTATTTATGTTACATATATGCT
>JAWPHD010015950.1:0-52480 GCA_037043455.1 Cyrtodaria siliqua
TTCTCTCACTTTTGTCAAAAAATATTTTGTTTACATAGTGTCACCAAAACGTTTTACATGTTGTCTAATGGCATTTACATATGTGACTTTTTGTTATACATTTGTAACCATTTTTACATTTGTGACATTTTTCTACGTTGTGAGGTTCCCACAGATATCCATAGTCTTCTGCATAAATAAATTTAAGGGATAGGGGAAATTAGCTTTTGAATGTCATGGGATGAGTGTTGAGAGGGAATTTAAAGTCAAATTTGACTTTAAATGAAAGGATTGTGTAAGAATTATAGCTACAGAATGAGCTTTCGATAGACAATATGCAATATAGGGAGCAATATACTCTTACATGCCCTGTGCAAGACACCGATATCAACCAAACAAAGTAAAACGCAGGGATACAACTCGATATACGAAAGGTGATCGAAGTCCGAGTTTCATATCCTCCATCTTGGTAAGGAATATTTGACGGTACTAGTATTAACCAGTATGAAAGATTGCTTTAACCTGTTATAGTATAACCCTCTAGAGACTGTTAATTTTTCAAAATATTCATTTACGTTTCAGATTTGACTCGATGTCTTGAACTATGATTCATATGAAGTCGCTCGTTTCCCATTGAGCAATAGTGTGTTTCACCCACCATGGCATTCATATATGCATTCCATATGTCTAAACTGTAAGAAATGCATCGACACCAAGGAAAGTATAAATAAGAGAATAACATCTGACATTCAACTGGCAAATCAGAACAATACCAATTGTTCATGCAAGCGTTCGTCTGGCGTTCTGTTTGGTCTCCACGGTGTCTTCCTCTATCTCTCCCAGAGGCCATTATATTGACTCTATTTTACTGTCTAAGTAAGTAGCCTGCGATCATGTGGATAATTTGTCACATGACCATAGCTAAAATATCAAAATGGCAAAAAAGAACTTCAACACAGTGACACCACAAACTGTCGGGCTGCTGATAGCTAAAATATCAAAATGGCAAACAGAACTTCAACACCGTGACACCACCAACTATCGGCTGCTGATAGACACGTAAACAGTCGAAAGAAATGCAACATTTTCTACATTTTGATATATATTTTAAGTTAGTAATTTAATTTAAGGTAGGTTGTTAAGAGCTATGTCATACTGGAAAGTGCTGTTAATAGTAAACTTCTGTACTGTAATCCTATGGGAACGATTTGGTGGTGCGTATTTTGAATGTTTTGACGGCGGAGTGATATGCCAATGCACACAAATTTATTCTACCGCAATATAATTCGGAGCATAATTGACTGTATATTTAAAACATTCAAGCCGAAAAATCTTCTTTTGTAATTTAAGCACTTCGTATAAACCTAATTCATAATTTTTTTAGTGCAATCAAGTAATATTGCTTTTCCGCCGTTTTTCATCGTTTGTCAAGATTCTTGGTATTTGATGAGACGTTGACAGAGGTGTATATGTATGCAAGGAACGACAACTCTGGGTAGAGATTGTTATCTTCTATGTGTGTACTGCTTGTCTTAGTAGTCGAATGGAACAATCATACGGGGTTGAACCTGTTCTATTTTGGCTCATTGAACACATCGGGAAAAGACTCATTTTACAAAAGCTGTCATACTGTGAATCTAATGACATTCGTCTATGTCAACAAACATACCAAGCTAATTTAATGTTAACCATCATGACTGTAGCCGATAGTTGTTTTTTCTGTTATTATCTCAAACAAAATACTGCCAGAAAATGTTGTTCTGCCATCTGGATGACCTCTTGGACAATCTAATTTCGCTATAAAGGTTGTTCAGCTGAGTACATTTTATTATATTTCATTCGAAATAATAGTTTTCTTCATGTTCATTAGAAAGCCAATGAAGTCCAGCTATAAAATGCATTGGTATGCTAAGTTCCATGTTGGTATATATTTTTAAAGCTATACGTCACCTTTAAGTGATACGACCCCGGAAACGAAACATTGTCAGTCCGACACCACTCATGATAATATGGGAGACAACTTTGTCCGAAAGACTCCCGACCTCTATTTTATCAGTTCCAATGCGGTTTCACTGTCAACACTACACATTGCTAGGATTATTACATACTAACAAGCGTTTTTCGATCTGGAAGCGTGTATGATCACGAGTGGAAATGATATATCAGAAGGCTTCCAAGAGAGTGCGGTTATATCTACAATACAGCTTTCATAAAAACTAAACCTAGTAATAATGATTTATGTTTGATTCATTGCATCTATAATATACACTTTATACAGACTTGTTAAAGTAATGGATACAGCAAACCAATCATGTTGATGAATACGCCATTAAAGTATAATATACAGAAGTAATGCATTGGTTCGCAGTAATTGGCGTCGATTACTATCTATCTATCTTCCATTAATTCCAAACCCCTGCTGAGGTCCTAGGAATGGCTCGAGTCTATCTGACAAGGACTTTTTAGTGGAATAAATGTATGATTTTGTTAGTAAAGTTTAAAAATAAAAACAACTCTGGGGCTATTAATGGCGAGGCACTACTATTCCACTATGCTAACTGCAGAGTTGAACAGCTCTATATTTGGTAGGGTGGGGATATCTGGGGGAAGGGCATTCCAGTAAATTATTCTTCTGTGGAAGTATGAGTACTTATAATAGTCGGATGTCGCGCCTATTACTCTAAATTGAAGTGAGGCGTAGGTGTCTAGACCGTCTGTTCGTCATTGTCAGATGGTCCTCAAGTGGGATAGCTACAAGCCTGTTGGTCATCTTGTAGCAAAGGGAGAGCCTACTATCTATACGTCGCTGGTCATGTCTTCTCCATGTAAAGGAGTGGAGTATCTCTGTGACGCTTGAAGTTTGTCCATAGTCATGCTTTGCCCAGCGAGTTGCCCTGCGTTGGACAACTTCGATCTGGCTTATGTAGCATTCATAGTGGGGAGACCTGACAGTGGAACAGTATTCGAGTTGCGGTCATACTAACGTTTTGTAGGGCATAGACTTAAGTGGTTCCGGGTGCAATTTGATGTTTCTGCGAAGAAATCCGAATGTTTGATTTGCTCTTTTGGTGATTCACTCTTAGATTGTCTGAAATGTCAACGCCAAGATATTTTGCTGATGTTGTTGCTTTGAATTTTATATTATGAATGTAGTATGAAGTGTCTATGGGTGTTTTAGACTTGCTGATATGGATAACTTTGCATTATAAGGGATGAAATTCCATTCTCATTTTTCAAGTCTGGTTAGATCATTTTTGTACCGTGTTTGATTGTTTTGTCATTAGCAAATAACCTAACCCGGGAATTGACATCTGTTGGGAGGTCATTTCTATACGCAATAAACACAACAAGATATATTGGGCCGAGGATGGATAATTGTGACACTTCAGAAGAAACAGGTATTGATGATGACCTGGAATCCGTTGAAAACCACATTCTGTGTAAAGGCTTTATCCGTATAAGAGTATTCCCTCTGATCCCATATTCGCTCAGCTTGAGAATCAGTTTCTCATGGCTTACCTTATCAATTGATGTTCTGAAATCAAGTAGAATCAGGTCTATTTGTTTCTTGGAGTGAACACCTTTGAATTTATAGTTCATCCATAAGCATTATGAGCTGCGTTTCACAGAAACCATGTTGTAGTTCATAAAATATTCCTAGTATATTGAAGTGTTTAACGACTGAGGAGGAGACAATTTGTTCTAGAGTTTTACAGATAATGCGTGTGAAGGAGATAGTTCGGTAGTTTGCAGGCATGGATTTGTCGGAGTTTTTGAATGCAGGAGTGAAATTTGCACTTTTCCGTATAGAGGGTAATTCTCCAGTTTTAACTGCTTTCTGGCAAATTATTTGTAGGATATGAGAAATCTCTTTACAAAGAGTTTTCAGAATAATGGGTTTCATTTGGTCTGGGCCTGCAGCTTTATGTGGGTTTACATTTGATATCGATGTTTCTAATCCCTTATTGGATATTTCGATGTCAGGCATATTACTGTGCTCCTTAAATTCCTCTGGGATATGTTGACCCTGGTCTCCTAAGTTATGGATTTTTGTTTTACTTAAGGACTTAAGGGATAGAGGTGATTTTGGTCTAACTACAAATTGAAACTGTTCTTTCAATATTGTCGCCTTCTTTACATCACCTTGTGGCAGATGTTGTTCTTGCTGAGTCTTGTTTTAAGTGTTTAAGTAAAGTGCAAAATTGCTTAGTGTTTTGTTTTTTTGTATTGTGTGTAGTGTTACTATCTTGTTACTAACTTGGTTTACATTCTCTGCGTGTTAGGTGTATGATGTTTTTGTAACATTCCTTGTCTTTTGACCTGTTTGATGTGCGTTGCTTTTTGTATAGCCTATCACATTTTCTGTAAAGGCGTTTTTTGATCCAGAGGAGTTTGTTCCGTCATTTTGGTTGGCAAAAACTTCTGGCATGCTGTGTCTAGTGTTTTTGCGAAGTCATTCCAGAGATCCTCGGTGTTGAGTGTGTCATATTTATGGGATTTTAACATAGTTATCCTGATGATAATCAAATATTATGGACTTCATCCCATCACAATCGGCCCTTTTGCATAGGGATACATTACGTGGTCCCGCCTTAATTCCATTATGTATTGGGAAAGCTTATATTAGAAGGATTTTTAACGGATATTTCGACAATAAAACATGTTTAAAACATTTTTTACTGAAACAAATGTGATAATATTGTTACAGTTACCCATTAAATGTTTTAATTTTACAATATGCTAATTGTTAAGCCGAAATTAAGGATTTATTTCATACCCCAGCCAACCCCGGTTTTGCTTCTTGGAGAAGGGGTTGGATGGAGTATGAAAGTTATTACTTGGACCTCGTAATGTCTGTCTGGGTTTCTGAGGTTTTAGTTTAGCAGGGACATTAACATCTACTTGGAAGATGTCATGGTCGCTTAAGCCTGGTATGTTTGTGGTTTTGTTTTGAGTGTGGGGTGTGTTTTTTTAGAAAGAGTATATATAGTAGGTTGGGTGTTTACAGTCAGGAATGGGAGACCTTTTCTCCCAGTCCATCTTCGGAATGTTGAAATCACCTCCAACAGTACCATACGTTCGTGTTTGCTTTTGTGTCAAGTGAGCTGTCTGGGTGGTGTTCACTTATAGATGAGTGTTTTGCAACCTGTGAGTTCTATTGTTATCCACAACGTTTCACAGTCTGTCCGAAACTCTATGCTTTCTTGTACTATTATCGAATCCTAGACTGCGATTAATACGCCGCCCCCATTTTGATCTATTCTTTCTCTTCTAAAAGGCGTGTAACCAAAGTTAGGATCAAAGATCTCATTGTCGAAGTGTTTAGGCTAAAGACAGGATTCAGGGCGTATTATGATGTATGCTTTTGTTGAGTTGACCAAGTTTTCATATTCTTGTTTTTTGTCTACTATTGATCTGCAATAATGACCAACACTTTTAACGACCTTTTGCTTTTGTTTTGTTTAGATGTTTTTGGCTGTGTTGCTTTTTGTTTCGGGATTGGTGTTAAGTAAGTGTATAGTGTGTTGTTTTGATGGGTGTGTTGCTAAAACTATCATATGGGTTTGTTGTTTCGAATGAGTCTAGGCTACGCGTTAGGTTGGATGCGACGTTACACGTGTGTTTACACAGTGTTACCTGATTCACAGATGGTGTAAATCAGTACAGTTTTTGCCTTTCATTTTCAGAATAGTATTTCACAGGGTATGAAACAGACTGACTTTGTTTAATATTGTTATTTCATAAATCTGGTGTATGCAGATTAAACTCCGGTATAGCATTATTTTAATTGAAACATAATATATATATATAATGTATAATATATTTTATAACATCACAAATAATTCAACATCTAAAAAACACTATTTATTTTTGGTGGAAAAGTAGTTACGACTGAGACTATAAGGTAATGAGTCAAATTTGAGCTGAAATAGCAGGGTTTTGATCATTGATTGTACGAAAAATGGTAATATTAACAATCTTGGTCCTATAGTTTGACTTAACTAGATTTATTCGGAATGTTTATTTCAATAAGAAACTTGTAAACCAACCATATCTGACACAACATCTTGACCCCTCCACATTCTACCGACACATAGCTTGCTCATCTCATTACATGGTCCGAGTATTAAGTTTAATTTCCCATCCAACCCCTTCTCCAAGAAGCTAAAACGGGGTTGGCTGGGGTATGAAATAAAACCTCAATTTCGGCTGAAAACGTTTGCATATTGTAAAATTAAAACATTTAATAGGTAATTTTAAACAGGTTATAACAGTTTTTAAACGTGTTTTATTGTTGAAACATCCATTATCAAATCCTGCTAATATAAGCTTTCCCATCGATTAATGGAATTAAGGCGGGAATACGTAATACCTGTTATAAGAGTCATGCTAGCAAGTAGATCGTCCACATTCTCTCTTTGGTGTTTTGTTTAGTGTATATTATTTTTAGAGGTAGTGATAGTACATGTATAACATAATGAAAATGGTTATGATATAAAACGGTTTTAGGATAGCTGTCGCGCTAAAGTAGCATAACTTTAAATAACCAATAACACAAACTTCTCGCAAATGCCTTGATACGTGTAAGTATCAGAAATGGTTCCAGTCGACCATTTGCCACCATGTTATTAGATTGATACGATGTTTGTTAGATTATGGATGCATCCGTTTGTTATTTATGGCAAATTAAGACACCCTTTGTATACATTAAGTGTGAAATTGTCTGTGTCAAACGAGTTTGAACGCGATCTAAGACGTATATTTGTTTTCCCTCAGGACACATTGAAAAGCATCTATAATATACAACATATATAGCGAATCCCAAGTTCCACAAAGCTGCAGGACATATAAATCAACATGTTATGAAAATAAATGTTGATAGAGTCTGGTATCAGCGAGTTGGCTTATTTAAACACCGAGATGGGCGCCCATCGAGGTGTTTAAATAACCATCTCTCTGAGACAGACTCTATCTATTTTGTAACATGGTGTAGTTAGTAACACTGTGGCATCAGAGTGACGTCCATACTCTAAATTCCTATATCTGGTAGTTGTAGTACGGTATAGCCATGCCCCTTTAGTTATCATAAATTAAACATTCATCAGCGGAAATGTCACCGACCATGCTACAATAATTTATAATTTTATCAAATATAGTTATTATCAGCGTATAATTTGGACAAGGTATGAATTAATTATTTCCGTTTCCTTCCAAAAAATATTTTGCTAATATTTTAAATTAGCAAATGTCAATTATATTTAAAGTTAGTTACATATAATGTCAGCGTATATTTTGGATAACGTACTATTTAATCGTATCACTGCTTCGCCTTGGTCGACATTATTTTCCTCAGGTTGACAATATCCACTATCACCCTCACTTTGATGCAATATTTATATAATAGTTTTTAAAACAAATGTGTACGGTGTTCCGTTAGGGCCATGGTACCAACGCATATCGGCCTTTACAAGTCGATGCGCGATGGTACGATGGCGATGGTCACTCGCGTCATCGCCATCGTACCAACATACCATTGCGTTTGAAAGTCGATGCGCAATGGTACGAATGTACGATGACGATGGTACGATGGTATGATGGCGATGACACAATGGACCATCGTAACATCGCCATCGTACCATTTCCATAGTACCATCGTGTCATCGTACCATCACCATTGTACCATCGCCAACGTACTATCATACCATCGCGCATCGACTTGTAAAGGTCGATACGCGATGGTACGATGGCCCTAACGGAACACCGTAATTTTCATTGCCAAAAGGTATTGTCTAATCTTTGAATCCATGTTGTCCTCCAATTTTGTTTTGTTGTGATGTGCGCCTGTCTAAACGGAAGGCGATGGAGTGATGGTACGATGGAGCAACATCGCACATGGACTGAGATGGTGTGATGGAGATGATACGATGGTACGATGGTGATGGTAAGAAGTACCATTGCCATCGTATCATCGTAACATAGCGTTTACAAGTCGATGCGCGATGATACGATGTACCATCGTACCATCGCCATCTTACCATCGTACCATCGCCATCGTACCATCGTACCATCGTACCATCGCGCATCGACTTGTAGAGGTCGATACGCGAACACCGTAGTTGTGAGCAACTCGAAGGTTTCCCTTAAACGTGGATGCCGACATGATATTTATAGCAGTCAAAGTAACAGTACAAGAAGATATACATTTCGAACAGGAAATGTAGTTCAAGGACCACAGTCAAACAAACAACATTACACATATGATTAAAAGGCAAGATATGACATCATAAACAATAAGCCTTAAATATACTGAAACTATACTGAAAAGAAAGAGAAACGCAACTCGGGAATTTCAGTTATATATTGTATGTACAATATGCCGCTGTTAATCGAATGGTACATGGCTACGTAAGACCTTTCAGAAAAAAACACTAAAACAACACATAACACAGCAAATAATATTCTTTCAAAGTTTCATTATCTACTGAGTACGCGTTTGGCTCAAGCATGTATGCACATTTAGGATGCAAAATTTTGCATACTCTGAAATGGCTCAATTTTTCAAAGAGGAATTTCAACATTTAAGAATGTCTTGCTACTAAGTTTACTGTGATTAAAACGTCTACAACATCACATTTGTTTCCTTTCTCTAACTGCCACATATGCCACATATTTGTTTTACCCCCTCAGGAGTATCTAACGCCAGTATTATGCTAGGTTCCCACTGTCGTGCGATCCGTTACGAACGCCACGATTGGCCATTCGTAGCTGATCGTGGAACTTCTCTGAAATCTCAGGTTTGGATACGAGGTGATGCGAGTCGATACGTTCTGATCTGGTCACGATTTGTCAATTTCAGGTGTCACGAACTGTCACGGTCTGATCTCCCGTTCAGATACGATCGCATACGTTCCGATAGGATCGTTTCGATCGAGTCCACGATTGGGTCTCGATCTGACACGATCATCACGATCGGGTTCCCCGAATTGGGACGATCTGGTACGTGCAGATACGTTCCGATACGTTCATCACGAACCGATGCGCTCCGTAACGATAGGATACGATTGTGGTCGCGATGTCTTTCACGATCATGATCGAGGGTGATCACGATTTGAGCTACGACTGGACCCCGACGGGTATATATACAGCCCGACTGACCATGGACTTCATCGTTTCTTGAACTTTTACAGAGTGAACACTACAACCCTCAACCATTGATGATGGCAGGAGTTGCGGATGATGACAACGTGGCATTTGCAGTATTACTGTATACTTACATTATCGAACTCGTAACAGATCGTGAGCGTTCGTGTAAAAACGTAACTACTCGTATCTACTCGCATTTACTCGCATCTTCTCGTATCAACTCCTATCTGCTCGTGAGTCATTCGTGTCAGGTCTTGAGCAATGGGACCCGACAGAGCGTGAGCAATGAGACCCGACAGAGCGTAACAGATCGTGACAGATCGTGGGAGATCGCAACACATCTCATCAGAGTGTGGTGTTTGTCTTGTCTAAGATCGATCCCGATCACCACGATTTGGAAGCACGATTAGATGCGATCTGTCGCGCTTTGTTACGATGCAATACGATCTGATACGATGATCCCGATTGACAATTGATCGTGTTGATCGTAGAATATTTTTGAACCGTTCAAAAACTTTCTACGATTAACACGATTGCCACGACTGACCTCAAGATCTGATAAGATCTGATAGGATCACCACGATTAGTCCACGATTAAGACCACGATTTCAATCGTGCCGCGAATCGTGATAGTGGGAACCTAGCATAAGACCGAAACGCAATATAAAAGCAAACACCGTTAACGTCTCGCAACACAGTTAATTTTATATTGCTTTATATATGTACCAGGACCCCTCTGGACTACTGTAGAACTTCCTGAATTTTCTACAAAATATTTTCTTTGTGAAACTTGACGTCTGTTGCTCGAATTATCCATCAAAAAACACGGGGTTGACCAATTTGCTCTTTTTTAATATCAATAGTTTGAAGAGACCCTCTTAAATTTCATTAAAGCCCTACATGAAATGGCCTCATTTGACCACATCGGGCGACTATTTGTGAAATAATAGCGTAAAGTATGACAACGTCTGGATTCGACAAATTGAGATCTAGTCAATTCGATTATGTATAGGATTGCATAGAGACGACAAATGTGTATCTTTAATAACTCCTTCTTTAGTAAAGTAATTATCAGTATTGTTATTTCTATATTGAGCGTTATGTTTTCTTTACCTAAAATGTGTTTCATATTTAAATTACAATGTGTGTATGTCAAGACAAGTCGAGTTCAAGTCAAGTCTAAATAATGTTCAAGTTATGGTGAGTCAAGTAATAAGGAAGTTATGGTGAGTCAAGTCATAAACAAGTTGTGCAGACTTTCAGCAGCTGATTGAGTCTATTCTAGTTAAGTCTAGTTAATTATAGTCTAGTCGAGTCAAAGAATAGTCACGTCAAGTCAACACCAAATTGGAAATGTATCCATATACAATTTACTAAGTATATTGATCCGAAATTAACTAAATTCAATACAATAGTTTCACACATTCAAGTAAATGTCAAGTCAAGTTCCCGTGAAGTAAGTGTATTTCAAGTCAAGTCTAAGTCAAACTCAAGTCAAGTCAAGTTTTGGTGAGTCAAATCATTAACAAGTTATGTAGGGTTTGCAGTTGAGTCAGTCAAATCAAGTCTAGTCAAGTCAATAGTCAAACCAAGTCAAGTAAAGTAAACACTGAGAATTTATACTTTAATAATACATTGATCAGAAATTAATTAAATTCAGTACAATAGTTTCACACATTCTCGATAACTGTCACAAAATTGCAAAACAAAACGCTTTTACAAAATGTCAAGAAATGATGACAGAAGACAAACGTACTCGACCGACATTTTTGAAAAATAAATTATTTTACGTAAAGTTATAAATTGTACAAGAGGTTGTATGTAACCGACATTCTTGACAAGTGACAAATAACTTATTTTACGTAAGCTTTTTTATGCAAGGCAGTATGCGACCGACATTCTTAACGAGCGACAAATTTACATTATAAGAAATAAACAAGAACCGAATAACTTAGATCTTTTTTGTTTGAAACGCCAGAAAGTCCTACCGTCACTGGCAAGGGAAATAACGGTTTTAGTGAGACCTTAAAGCACTATTGTGGAACGATCTGTAACGAACAACAGTAAAGGTTTTAAAATAAACCAGTGCGACACAGAACAATTCAAAAACCCTTTCTTCATAAAAACTACAGTGAAGTGGAACCATCTAAATGCGCAGACAGTACCGGGCTTCAAAACAGTCCCCGCCCACCCCACCCTCCCCAAGTTTGTTACTAAATACTTAACACTCTCTCTCCCGAAGCGTGTTTGCTGTAACAGGCCCTGCGTTGTACTTATCCAGTTGTACACTCATTACTGTCTAACACACTGTTTGGTTCTAACTGCGGTCTTTGTCAATTTTATTTCTAACTGCGGTCTTTGCCATTTCAAGAAAAATGGTTTTACTGTTTTGTATTTTCTTCCTATATAGTATTGCGAGTAAATGTGCGTTTATATGTAACACCCCAGTACGAGTATTTCATGTTTGAGGAGGACAGTTTACCGGAAAGTATTCAACGAAAATGTGCTGTACAACAACCAGCCCAAGCATCCTATTTAATTAACATCGTCTCATGCATTGACTATCACTAAACAATATTAACAACGCTAAATGCATTCTTTGAGTGAAAAAAACATTAAGCATTTATGTATTTTACAGAGACACACGGTAATTTTGAGATGGTAATAATTAGCGTCTCGCCTGCTGGTATATAAAATTATTTAAATACAATTTTGAGTTTGCTTTTTGTTCGTCTTATTAGGTTTAATTCTAATACACCCGCACTATATAGGCTAGTTTAAAATATCTCGTTATATTGAACGATATATCACTGTAATTTTTGCAACGTTAGGAGAATAATCATTGCGCATTGCGCATTACGCATTGTAACGTATGCAACGTTAGGAGAGTAAGCAAAGCAATGCGAACGATTTCAGATGTGTGCATTATTTTCACATTTTAGGGGTATTAGAATAGAAATAGAACATCGTTTACAGTGAATTATCTATAATATATCACGGTTTGTCGTTCAGTTGTAAACAATCATTTCACTCGCTCTTCGGGCTCAATCTACTTTAAAGTTTTTAAAACTGATATTAACGATTGAACATATGCATAATGTGCAGAAAAAAACTAATGATTTAAACATATTTTATTGCCGTATAATATGCAAACGGGTTGGGCCACAAGTTCTAACAACATTAGTTACGGCCCTTCCCAATACAATATATTACAAAAATGTATATGGCTAAGCTAGTAGTTACATAGTATACATACACATTGTTGGTTTAACAATTACCATATACTTGAATATACCTGAGATCAGTTCCATTAGCTGTTGTCAAATATGGTATAGAGAGAAGAGATAGGAAGAAGCAAGGTTGTGATAACAGAAAGCGAGATTATAGACATGAAGTACAGTGAGTCAGAGCAGTATGCACCCTTTGTAAGAACTTGGTAAAATGTGCTAGTTTGTAAAGCGCTTGGTTTCGCTAATGTATTTTTGGAAAGCATTAAACATTAATGTATTTTCTTCATCTGAAAGTTGTTCTTGACCGAAAAGCAAAGTGTTTGCACTTAGCGGATGAAAACGTCGAGTGGATTGGAATAGAGTAAGTCGTTGTATGTGAAATCTATTACTATTAAACATAAAATGTTCTGCATCTTCTATAACATGTCCGCATTCGCAACTTGATGATGGTCGTAAATGATTTGTATAAAGATCGTTATTAAGATTGCTACATGCATTACGAATTCTCGCGTGTATAACGGCAAGTGGTCGCGGACCATGTAAGAAGAAACTAGGAACTGTAGGGCTAACATATATTAAGCTTTTAAGTTTGCGTTTAAAGATAGCAAGAGATTCGGAGTTTCTAATTTCGATTGGTAAGTTATTCCACAGAGTAATAGATGATGGTACAAATGATCTGGAAAAAAATTCTGTTCTTCTTGCCATTGTCTCATAGTTGTTATTGTTTCTTAGGTTATAAGGGTTATTTTCCTGGACAAATGGAGGGAAAAGGTTAGTAACATAAGGAGGCATTATGCCGTTATTGACTTTATAAACAATGGCAAGTTTTTGTGATTTACGTCTGTCGGATAATGAGAGCCATCCGATTTCAGATAATAATTTTTGTATTGATACTGATCTTGTTAATCCAGTAACAATCCGTGCGGCTTCATATTGGAGTTTTTCAAGCTTTTCTCGATCTTAGACAGAACACCCATCCCACACAATAGATGCGTATTCTAAGATGGGACGTATGTATGAAAGGTAAATCTGATTAAGTGTTTTACGATTCAATTTGAATTTTAAAAGTCGCATTAGGCCTAAAACTTTTGACGCAGAAGCTATTATACTATTAATGTGTTCATGCCATTTACCATCTGAACTCAATATTATTCCCAAATGTTTATGGTTTTCTACAAATGTAAGCTGAACGTCATTTAAACGTAGCTGTGGACGGCGGTCCGTGCGTGTCAGAGATAAAAATAGCACTTCAGTTTTATTTGGATTAAATTGAACAAGCCACCGTTTCGACCAATCTGATATAATACATAAATCGTGGTTTAAAATACCTTCCATATCGTCTATACTAGATGTGGACATTGAAAGAGAACTGTCGTCTGCGAAAAGACGCGTTATACTTAACATGTTTTCGGCAATATCATTTATATAAATTAGAAAAAGCAGAGGACCCAGGACTGATCCTTGTGGCACCCCGGCTTTCAACATTTTTGTTTCAGATGTGGATGTCCCGACCCGAACCCTTTGAAAACGGCCAGATAGGTAATTTGATAACCAACTTAAGAGTTTACCGTCAATGCCGTGTTGTTTTATCTTAAATATGAGGCCCTGATGCCATATACGATCAAAGGCCTTTGAAATATCATTAAAAACTATACACGTAAACTGTTTGGCATCAAAAGCTTGGCATATATGGTGGTACATGTCCATAAGTTGGTAGGCTGTAGAGTGACCTGGGAGAAAGCCGGATTGGTATTTATAAATGAGATTGTGAATATGGAAAAAGTTATACATGTGTTTGAAAACTATCCTTTCCATGACCTTTCCTACACAGCTAAGTAGCGATATCGGTCTATAATTGCTAGGGATGCTAGCTTCGCTTTTTTAAAAAACGCCATAACCACAGCGGTTTTCCAAATATCTGGAAATATGCAGTCATGTAATGATCTATTAAAAACTATGCATAACGGTTTTGCAACAGTATACATTGATTCTTTTAGCATCTTGTGACTTATGTCGTCGTCCCCGCTTGCTTTGTTAACATTTAATATTTTTATAATATCGATTATTTCGGATTCTGTAATTATTATAGTTTCTAATTTTGCATTTGTTTTAAGTGTAAAGTTTGGTAACATAGCGTGTGTATCATCAACTGAAGATATAGATACAAAATATTCATTTAGGCAGTCCGCCTTTTCTTGATCTGAGATATGATAACTGACTTCACCATTTGGTAGTTGGATTTTTAAAGGTGGTATGGTTTCCGAGTGTTTGTTAGTTTTGATAAAGTACTTTAAAAGTTTCCAATATTGCCGTTGGTTAGTAACATTTGCTTCAGTTATAACTTCTTCGATATTGTTATAGAATTTTTCTTTTGCATGTTTCTTAAGATTATTGACTTTATTCCTGAGTCGTTTATATATAGTCCACTGTAAGGGAGTGTTATGTTTTGACGCATTACGCTTTTGTCTATCGCGTTGTCTTGAAGCACGGCGGATTTCAGAGTCGTACCAGGGTTTGTCATTTGGGCGAATGGTTACAGTTTTAAAAAGGACACATATTTTGATTAATTCTACAAATTTAGCAGTAAAGTTTCGACAAGCGTCGTTTACAGAACCGTTATAAAGAAAAGACCAGTCGGTTTCCCGAATGAGCATGTTCAATTTACCAAAGTCAGCTTTTTTGTAGAGCCACACACGCCTAGTATATGTCGCTTTAATATTATAACTAAATTTGACATGTATGTATGTACCAAAATGATCACTGATGTCACTTGGTGTATTAATAACACCAGAATTAAAAACATGTATTGAGTCCGAAACAACGATTGGAACAAAAGTGTTGAAGAATGATCTGTTATTCTAGTTGGTTCGGTAATCACATTTGTCATATTGTTAGTAATGATAATATCTCTTAGTTTATGATTTTCAACTCTTAATTGATCTTCATTTATGTCTCCGACTATGATAATGTTGTTTGATATTTCGAAAGCCATTTCTATTGTGATATTCAGGTTGTTCCAAAATATATTATTCGAATTTGGTTGTCGGTATACTGTACATATTAAAAACGAGCCGTTGCGATTATTTATTTCAACCCACATTGTAAAAAACTAATGGGACGTTGTGAGTTTTTAAACAATCTAGATTTCCGTGTGTCGCTTTAAATATAATAAAATACAGATAAGTATACATCGCTCAAAACGTCCATGCTAAATCTCCATAGTCAACCATGTGAATTTTCTTACTATCTGACATGAGGGTGATATTGCAGGGTGATAGTAAATCGCAGGGTGACAGTAAAAATAAAATCACATGCGTAGCTTTGGTACGCGCTGTTTCGGTGACGTCACCTTCACAGTTTGGTGCAATTGCTACTTTTTGACTCATCGTAACTGCAAAAGCACTTTACCGATTTCAATAACCTACCACTCATATACTTATGATACCGGGACTTCAAGGGGGAGGGGGTTGGGTGGAGGCTGCTGTTGCTGGAACTGTGATGTGTTTGTTGTGTTTTTGGAGATATTTTAGGTAAGATAGCTGCAGAAGATATTGTCTCTGATAAACAAATCATGAACGATATCATGAAACAAATATCTCATTCATGAGAGGGCGATAGTAAGAATGCTCACTCTGTGGATATTGGTTATCGCCCGAGGCGATATTTATATATTTTTATATATCATTTTATATACGTAGATGTTATTGGCTGAAAAGCAGTCACGTGAAAGTCATTAGTATGAACTACTGACTTGAAAATGTGTTCAAACGTGTCCAATCCGGTTTAACCCAGACTTGCGAGTCAATAGTTCTCTTTCGGGTGAATAGTTCTCTTAATGAGTCAATAGTATCTTCCAGATCATTCAAGGGCTTTATTACCCATGTCAATTATTTACCATAAGCGCTCGGTGAGCTAAAAGTTACAGACAGTGTCCCTTTAACTTTGTTCAAGTTTACCAGGTAATATGTCTGTGATAATTATGATAAGAAAAATATATTTTGTTTTGTTTATTCATATTATTAAAGAAAACATTGTTTCCATATTAAAATCAAATTACTTATCTTGACACATTTTCTTAGTTGTATATATAATAAAACAACCTCGAACCCCGAGCCAACTTTACACACATTAAAAAAAGTACACATCATAATCAGTATGCAAACAGTTTCTGTTAATTATACAACTTTCTACTTCTGTTTCTGTCAACGGTTAAAACTATTCATCCAAGGGAATGACTATTGAAGCAGTGAACTATTGCCAGAGACGCAGTGGAGGTCAATAGTTCACCATTGACATAAACAGAAGTAGATAGTTGTATAATATAACATGGTGTCGATGCTGATGCGAGTATTACTATAACTAGTGTATGAGTTAAACATCGGCTTCATGAGTGGCAAGGCAAAATTATAATTAACAGAAACGTGTTTGCATACTGATTATGATGTGTACTTATTGTAATGTGTGTGAAGTTTGCTCGGGGTTCGGGGTTCGACATTCAAACCCAGTTCGGTATTCAACATTCGAACCCAGTTCGGGGTTCGACATTCGAAACTAGTTCGATATTCAACATTGGAACCCAGTTCGGGGTTTGACATTGGAACCCAGTTCGATATTCAAAATTGGAACCCAGTTCGAGGTTCGACATTCGAAACTAGTTCGGTATTCAACATTCGAACCCTGTTCCGGGTTCGACATTTTAACTCAGTTCGGATTCAACATTCAAAGTCAGTTCGGTATTCAACATTCGAACCCATTTCGGGGTTCGACATTAAAAACCAGTTCGCATTCAACATTCGAACCCAGTTCAGGGTTCGACATTCGAACCCAGTTCGGTATTCAACATTCGAACCCAGTTCGGGGTTCAACATTCGAACCCAGTTCTGTATTCAACATTCGAAACCAGTTCGGTTTTTGAACATTCGAACACAGTTCGGGGATCAAAATTCGAATCCAGTTCGGTATACAACAAAGCCAGTTCGAGGTTCGACATTCAAACCCAGTGCGGTATTCAACATTCAAAGTCAGTTTGGCGTTCGACATTCGAACCCAGTTGGGTATTCAACGTTCAAAGTCAGTTCGGGGTTCGACATTCGAACCCAGTTCGGTATTCAACATTCAAACCCTGATCGGGAACCCAGTTCGGTATTCAACATTCGAACCCAGTTCGGGGTTCGACATTTAAAACCAGTTCGGTATTCAACATTCGACATTCGAACCCATTTCGGAGTTCAACATTCGAACCATGGTCGGTATTCAACATTCGAACCCAGTTCGGTATTAAAATTCGAATCCAGTTCGGTATTCAACATTCAAAGTCAGTTCGGAGTTCGACATTCGAACCAGTTCGGTATTCAACATTCAGAGTGACAATGCAAATGACAATTGATATTCATTACGCAGACCACATACACACTATAGACAATGGACAAGGGCAATCGAGTAAAGCAAGTGGTTGATCCGAGTTAAACGTTTCAGACATCCATTACCTTATACTATTTTATTGTTTTCGGATTATTTGCAACAAAACTTAATTTGGTAAATGCCAGAAAGTTAATATGCAAAATAACACTGTCTAAGAAAAATAATATGGGAACATTAAAACAAATCAGACAATGGGCAAACATATATGAAAGTGTATCTTTAATGTAAGAGGCAGGTTTTTCCATTTATTACAATTTTAAAATTATGATTAAGATAAGTGATCAATAAATACGGATTTTGTTGCACTTCTTTGTTTCATTTTATGACGTTAAAAACATACACAAACAATACCGTTATATATTCTGTTGGGTGTAGAGACCACAGAAATGGTTCCGAATGTTAAACATCGAAAAAGATCCGAATGTTCAACCCCAAACTGGTTTTGAATGTTGAATACCGAAATGGGTTCGAATGTCAAACCCCGAACTGACTTTGAATGTTGAATACCGAACTGTGTTCGACTGTTGAATACCGAGCTAGGTTCGAATGTCAAAACCCGAACTGGGTTCGAATATTGAATACCGAACTGGGTTCGAATGTCGAACCCCGACCTGAGTCGTCTGAATGTTGAATACCGAACTGGGTTCGAACGTTAAGACCGAACTGGGTTCGAATGTTGAATACCGACTGGGTTCGAATGTCGAACCCTGAACTGGGTTCAAATGTTGAACACCGGACTGGGTTCGAATGTCGAACCCCGAACTGGGTTCGAATGTTGAATTACGAACTAGGTTTGAATGACGAACCCCGAACTGACTTTGAATGTTGAATACCGAACTGTGTTCGAATGTCGAACCCCGAACTGGGTTCCAATGTTGAATACCGAACTGGGTTCGAATGTCGAACCCCGAACTGACTCTGAATGTTGAATACCGAACTGGGTTCGAATGTCGAACTCCGAACTGGGTTCGAATGCTGAATGCCGAACTGGGTTTGAATGTCGAACCCGAACTGACTTGGAATGTTGAATACCGAACTGGGTTCAAATGTCGATTCCCGAACTGACTCTGAATGTTGAATACCGAACTGGGTTGGAATGTCGAACCCCGAACTGACTTTGAATGTTGAATACCGAACTGGGTTTGAATGTCGAACCCCGGACACCGAACCCCGAGCCAACTTCACACACATCTTATTTTACTGTTTAACCGTCTATTATCATGTATACTTAGGGACGGTCAACAGTTGACGCGATATTTGTATTAATGTCAATTATTCAAAATTATTTATGTAATAATAAACGATTATATGTTGCCTTTGTCGACATGATGAAATGTTTTGACAGCATTTATAGAAATGCACTTTGGCTTAAATTATATAAGCTAGGAATACGTGGAAAACTTTTACGCATTATAAGGGACATGTATCAAAAGGTTAAATCGTGTGTAAAAAGTTGTAATAGCTATTCAGACTACTTTGAATATGCTGTTGGTTTGAGACAAGGGGAGGTAATTTCGCCTATACTGTTTTCCATGTTTGTGGAAGATCTTGAACTTTATTTGCAAAGTAATGTTGAGACAGGTTTAAATATAGATGACATAGTACTAATAATCTTACTTTTTGCTGATGATATGGCTATTTTGGGCAAATCTCCTGCTGAATTACAAGATAATCTTAATCGATTGTATACATATTGTTATAAATGGGGCTTAAGCGTAAATATTGCGAAAACTAAAATAATGGTGTTTAGAAAACGTGGTGGATTGTTGCCTAATGAATCATGGACTTATAACGATCAAATTATAGAAGTTGTTAATGATTTTAACTATCTTGGAAATATTTTTAATTATACTGGTAATTTCAACTTAAACCAAGAACACTTAGTCGGCAAGGCGCTTAAGGCATTAAACACTCTATTATTTAACTGTAAAAAAATTCGTTTAAAGCCAAAACTACTATGTCAGTTGTTTGATGCGTTCGTTGGTTCTATTTTAAATTATGCAAGCGAAATCGGGGGGTATACAAGGTCGAAAGTTATAGAGCGAATACATTTAAAATTCTGTAAACGTTTATTGAATGTTAAAATGAATACATGTAGTGTGGGTGTTTACGGAGAGCTGGGTAGATATCCCTTATATATATCACGATATGCAAGGATAATAAGTTATTGGTGTAAAATTATTAATACTGATAATATAATAATAAAAAAAGTATACGAACAAGGGCTAAATGATTGTAATAAAGGATGTAAGAACTGGGTATCAAACGTTAAAACCATGTTAAATAATTACGGATTTACCGATATATTTGAGAACAATCATTTTGTAAACCCCAAAGTATTTCCAAATATTTTTAAGCAAAAAGTTATTGATAATTTTATTCAGGAATGGTTTAGTTCTATAGAAAATAGTACAGTTCTTGAAAACTATAGCTTAGTAAAAATGCAACTTGACTATGAAAACTATCTTGATATATTACCTTGAAATTTGAGATTGTTTTATACTAGACTAAGACTTTCTGTTCATCCTCTTAGAATTCAAACTGGGCGTTATGATAGAAATAGAATACCAAAAAATGAAAGATATTGCCTTTGTTGTAATTCAGGCGATATAGAAGATGAGTTTCACTTTATTTGTATATGTCCATGTTTTGTAGATTTGCGTAAGCAGTATTTGAAAAAGTATTATTACCAAAGACCATCAATGTTCAAGTTTTTAGATTTGATTAGCTCTCATAATAAAACTGTATTATATAAAATTTCAAAATATACCAAGGAAGCCTTAGAAATAAGAAAATCAATTTTAAATGTTTAAGCATGTTGTTCATTCTCATTCTATTAAATTTCATAATCTTTAAGGAATATTGTATTACAAATGTGAACTAAAGTAATATAATTCAACATTTGTTTGTAAAAGAAAATCTTTTATATCTATTACGTGACTATATGTTTAATGTATTTGTATGTAATGTTTGTATGATGATGTACTATGTACAAATCTTAATAAAATATCTGTTCTGTTCTTATTTGTCTATTATCAGGTTGCGGCGCATAACGATCCGCTATAGTGTTTATTGTGACAACCAAAGACATGCTTTGCTATCATAAACATAAATGTGTTGACTAGAGAGCTACATGATTGGAACGGTCAGTGGCCAACAACGCTGCCGGGGTTTAAACTAGGTCTTAAGTTACACCAAACCTCACTCACCCTATTGCCATCCCAATCAAACGCAACAGTGTAAATAAATAAATTCCTGCTATGCTATATCCTTTAAAGAATAGGCGGCATTAATAGGCAATATAAGTATAACACAAAGATAATCATGTATATAGGAATAAAAACATAAAGGCCTAGAGAGTCACAAGGAACTCATTGACTAGACAGAAGCAAAAAAGGAATAAACCAAGACAATATTGGAGACCAGCATCAAACGTAACCGTCCTCTTAAGATTTAGGTAGACGTCATCGCACAATCAAAGAGCAGAGCATACTGGTGAACTGAAAATAGGTAAAACCACTAAATGTGCAGTACATTGCAAAATGATAGGGTGATCATCTCTGGTGGTAATCTTTTTAACAAGTTTAATAAAGACTGAAAGAAAGTGTCCAATTAATACCATTTTAAACAAACAAAAACATATGATTCACACTGATAAGTGTTGATGCGAAACAAGTTAAACATTACAGGCTGAATGGGTATGCGTTTTGAAAAAAATGAAATTTATATGTGGTTAAAACTAAATGACATATAAGTTGTCTGGCCTAGCCTTTCACTATGACAGTATTTTCACAGAAGATACGCCATGTTAAATGTCAAATCAATATCTTACTCGGCATTATGTTGATTGCATTTCGCATTTTATCAAGGCAATTCACATTATAGAATACGCAAAAATGACTAAGTTGTAAATCAATTGGAATGTTGATTTGAAGCTAGTTGCGTTAGTGCTTGAAATAATGAACTAATCAGTACGGCAGTTTACTTTAATTACGAATCACAATAAGGAGTGCTGAAGCAGTTATGTCGATCATTGACAACTGTATATAAATATGACATTCATGACAGGGGGATAGTAAGAATGTTCACCCTTAGGATATGATTATAGCCCGAGATATGATAATCACCCGGGGTTATTCTATTACATGTTTTAATATATTATTGGTGCAATATGTTCCCCAATGAGCAATAAGTAAAATTAATTTTCTTTGAACTATTTACATAATTATTAATTCTGATTTTAAAACATGCATATGAAGTAGCAAACCTAATGGGACGCCGCATGTTATAAAAACGTAAAGCTAGCCAAGTCTTCTAAACGCTTGGCGAAAATATATCGCAAAGGATACTTAAACAATATTTCTCATCTCCGATTTATCGGAAATAAATTTAAGACCTTAAACTATTTTTGATAATTTAATATATATGTAAATTTGGTGTCCCGGCTCAGAGATCTCGCTTCGCTCGATCCTGATCCGGTAACACCCAATTTACATATATATATATATAAATATATATATATATATATACCCCTATTTTAACAAAGTTTTAATATGAACACTCCATTATCTGCAACCACGAACTGTCCTCCACCGGTGCCCAACATTGCGTAATGTAAATTATCTGATTTTGGCATTTCAGGCATATCATCCAGATATTCCTCGGAAACATAATCCCAATTCTCATAAGCAGTACGTAAATTCATATAATCAAATATTAAATCGAATTGCTTTGAAGTCGATGCGTGATTTTTATCCCACTCATTTTTCGATACTGTAATTTTTTTTAATGATTTATTATACTGTTCTTCCTCTTTGCATATTTTTGACATTTTTATTTACACGTTTATTTTTTATTTTTTATAAATACAAATTTATTTGATGTTTCTTTAATACAAAACAAATTTGTTGATTTGTTATCAAAATTACATTTAAATTAATAATTTTCTGACCTTGAATACAAAGGTGGTGGATCGTACTCATACACATTACTAAAACAATTTATTACACACTTTTTAGACTTTTTTGTAAGGTTGCCATTGCTTCTTTTCTTCCCTGCTCCACTAGTTCTTTTTTTTGAACTTCACTTATTTCAGCCTTTTTTTGTTTGGTGTCTTCTTTTAAACTATAATATTTATCCAACTCATCTAAAATCATCTTAAACTCTTGATCAGATATTTGTGCATCACTCAACGCTTTTGATATTAACTGCTTTATACTATTTAACTTTTCCTCTGCCAAAGTTTTTATTTCATGATGTTTTTGAGCTTTTGCAATAACTTTCCGTCTGATAAAATTAACACAAACACCTGTAGCTCCACATACTATTGCTGCTATTTCTAAAGGTAATAAAACTGGAATAGCAAATCCAATCCCAGCCATAATAACACCTGCAGATATTAAGGTAGTGTCAATTCCATCTGTAATATTAATACCGCGTTTATATTTTTTATAAAGTGACTGACGTATATCTCGTTCTGTAATTAACTTTTTTTCAATCTCTGAAATCTTTTGTAATCTATAATTTTGTCCGTTTTCCACTGAATTTTCCACTGACAAATCAGGATATAAACTTGGTGCTGTCGGTTGCTTCATTTTTTATTAATAAATAAAAAATTAAATTAATTCAATTAATAATGATGCCACCGTATTTACAGCGGTAGCGTTAGCATCCTTGCATACAAAGTTAACAACAGAACCAACACCAATTTCTAAAGGTTCGTCAAAGTTATCATGATTGCGTGGAATGATGTGAAGCGTTATACCATAATTTGGTTGTTCAACACCATTGACAGAAACTATTACAGATACGTCACCAACTAATCGTTCACATGCTAAACCTATTCCCATAATCCGTCCACGGCGTGTCATTACATGCCCCACATTTTTTTCTGCTCCACCATTACCAAATGAGAGTATTCTGTTTGACACAAGTGGGCCCTTAGCCTCTGCAAATATTGTTATAATCCCATATTTAAGATTATCAACTCTATTTTTCAAATGATTAAACTGGTCAACAAAAGGCATAATTCGCCTATAAAAATTTTGAACATCATTTATCAGAGCCTCTAAGTCTTCTGTTTTTTTAGGTCTTGTTGGTGGTCCAAATATACTCATTGTTTTTTTTTATAAAAATATATTTTTTAAATAATTTCTAAAACACAACTCATAGGCAAACCGTGATTATCTATTTTGTTGCCATACTCATCTCTAACTTCTATTTTCAATTCAGTAATTGCACCATTCATAAGACAGTGATATTCAGGATAAAAACTTGTATATACTATATCTCCGAACTTCTTATTTACTACAGGCACAACACCTATAATAGTGCTTGGTGCACCATTGAAATAATTACTACTTGTATTAACTTGTTTCAGATGAACATATAGCTGTTTATAAGGAGCTAAATCAATTGAGTGATCTCCAACACGAGGACCTTTTAACCATTTTCTGTCCTCGAATCCCAACATTTTTGAAAGACCGCTTGATAATCGTGTCTCTATTGGCGAATTGAAAATGGCTGTAGCATTGTGGACCATAACGCCCAGGTTAATATCCCTATTTAGAATTCTTAAATGTCTATTCAAATCTTCAATGTTATAGAGTCCATCTGCTAAATGTTGTATGTTATCTGGGTTTCTTGTCTTTGCGGTTTCATGAATAATATTATACCAACCGATAGTGTATGTAAAACTCCTTAATCCATTGCGCTTAGTTCCATCTCTATTATCGATATACTGTTGCAAATTAATAGAGTTGTCTATGTTTGAAATTGTATGAATCATTTTTTTTAATATATATATATAAAAACACAAATAAAAATGATTTCTAAAGAATTCAAATATAACCCGGATGCTCACTATTCAAATACTTTTAGCAAGAAAGTGATAGATATAATAAATCAAAACATAGTTATAACATCAGACGGTAAAGGCTTTAAAGCATTATTTCCCAATGTCTTCGAAAAATACAAACTTTCATACGTCAAATCAGATGCTATAGTCCAACGCTGGGGAACAGATTGGATGTTATTTTGGCAGAATCAGTTAAACTTTGCTATTTGGTGTGCGACCACTGGATGTGGTATTGATTTCAACAACCATCTAAAAGCTGATACTTTGGTTGGTTCGTTATTTCGATTTCATGTCTATTACCAAGTCAGAAGAATATTATTTGAGATAAGTGTAGCATTGCCGCAAGACTCAAATTGGAATGCTTTTAATAACACATATAACCAAAACGCATACGAGAGAATATGCAAGGAGTTTAACGTAGACTTAAATTCGGACTGGAGACAGAAACAAAGCTATAATGACGGTCTAGGAACAATTTATAATTACTGGACAAATATTGGTTATCATCCTTTGATAAATACTGTATACGACAACAAAACGATGAGTTTTACAGTCTATGAGAGTGATAAAACATATCACATTGATTACATTGCACAAGGATCTGAAGCAGACAATAGCTGGTCTACTTTTATACTAGATTGTTCATCTGGATTTACAAGAGCTGGAGTAGAAAGAATCAATGACAGCATAAGAACATACTGCTGGGCAATCATTGGCTCACAATCACAAACAAGAACTGATATACTTGGAACTGGAACAGCATTTGATGCACAGAAACAATTTTTAGCAAATGTAGAGGACGCAATAAATAGCCCCATCGACTTGCCCAGTCAAATTTCAAGATATGAAAACACCCTAAAATATGCAAGAAGTAAAGTAAATTTTGTCTATGGAAGTGGATTGTACATGTCTCCAAGTGACATGGAATTAAGAATCGGAATAATACAAGACTACAATAATGAAATTGTAATAGCAACCGATGCACAAGCATTAGGATTGAATAATGATGTAAATGTAAAACCAGTGCCACCAAAAAATATTCAACCTTTTCAAGGCACCACGACAAAGAATTTTTTACCGGACTTCGATAAATCAACAATACATAAAACTGTGGAGCATAACCCACCAGAAATACAAAAAATAGCGATTGAACACGAAGATAACAAAACAACTATAATTGTTGGTACTATAGTAATAGGTCTTGCTGCATTACTTATTTACGAGATTTACTAAACCACTCTTTGGCTGCCACATATAACAACCCGGAAACAAACACAAGCAAAGCCCATAGATTGTTACCAAGCCAATTAATAACATTACCTGTTGCAGATAAAAGCCATGATACTATTGCACCAATAACTCCTGGAAGTGCTGCAGCAGCTTTACCAGCTAGGTTGGCAAGAAGTTTACCAAGATTAAATAGTTGTTTTTTATCCAGTCTTTTACACTTGATGGATCAGGCTTTGGAGTTGGAGTTGGTGCAGTCCCTCCTCCCGTTGTAGGAATAATGGTCTCAACTAATACCCCAATAATCATACCAAAGGCAGTCAAAATACTAACAATAGTAATACCTTGCTCCCTAAACAAGGTTTTGATTCTCTCACCCAATGTTGTGTCTTTTTTTAACACCTTATTTATAGTTTCTTTTATCCTGTTTATTTGACTGCGTAATGCTTCTTTGTTTTCACTCGCCACTTCAAGTCGCGCACTTCTTTCATCTTCTAAATTTTTTATTCTGTCACGTATGCGCTCTTGTTGAAACTCATCCTCCTGCCCGGGGGTGCTAACTTGTTCTAATTTTTGTTTTTCTTTTGTTATGTCTTTATCAAGCTCAGTGAGCTTTGAGAGATTATTAGTAAGTTCTCCACGAAAGCTTTGCAATACCTTATCTAAACCTCGTATCTCTCGCATTGTTAGACCTTCTGTTTGTGTTTGAACAGCAGTTTTAGAATGAGTTTCATCTATTATATTACTCAAATTACTCTCAATTGTATTTACGGCATCTACTGTATTTTGTACATCTTCAGTTGTTGAAAAAGTTTGCATTTGTATATCTTCTCCTGCTTTTGTGAGGGTATTTTTTGTTTTTGTCAAGTCTGCTAATTCTGCTAATTCTGCCCTGCCCCGAGCAATTCTTTCACGTGGAACTAATAAATCATAATCTTTTAACATATTTCTGACAAAATTAATACCATGTTTTTTAATTAAAGTGTCCAGCTTATAAAACTTGATTGGTTCGTTTGGATTATTTGTTTTATAATAGGTAAGTGGAACATCATCCGTTCCAACTGCATATAACATTGTTCTACCGATTTCGTCCTTAGCCACTCTAAAATCATTTTTATAATCAATTCCGCTGATTTCAGCATTAACTTCAGTAAAAAATTGTTCTACTAACAACTTTTTTTGTGTAAGCTGTTCTTCTGTTTTATCTTCCCCTTGAAGCTGATCAATATAGTTATTTTCATTTACAATTTGTCTCTGGAATTCTGAGTCAGGTTGTATAAATTCGTCATCAAGTGCTCTATCCGCTCTATCCCAGTCTTCTTCAGTCATATCATCAATATCGAACGCAGGATTTTCAAATCCTCCTTCAGCAGACATTGTTTATTTTATTTAATTTTAAAAAATATATTTAAAAAATAAAAACAATGTCGGCTTACGGAAACAAACTCAGCCCTCATAGAAAACTAAGAGAACCTCATGGTGCTAAAGGCATCCGCACAAGTGTAGTAATAACTAATAATCCCTCAACAATAGACCAAAACCAGCAACTGCTTGTGAGATTTCCCAACCTAAGTACTAATGATGTGATAGTTCCAAGTACTGCTCGTCTTGCCTTTGAAATAGAACTTAAAAGCAGAACAGACGCCAACGCTACTCTATTTCAAAATCTGGGTAGAACAATTGTGAAAAAAATGACAATAAGAATAAGTGGCAATGAAGTCATGTCAATAGATGACAGTGATATATATCATTGTTATGTAGATTTATGGAAAAGCCCTACCGAACGACAAAACATAGCTTACCAAGGTATTGGTAAACCAAACATGTTAAAACATAGAGTTAGCGCGGGAGATGCTTCCTCAGACACTAAAGATGAAGCTATAGCAGCAGCTTATGGAAATAGATTTTGTATTCCACTGGACTTTGAAATGTTAGAAAGTTATATGCCATTTTATCAAGCGGGGCTTGGTGATAGGTTAGAATATGAATTAACGTTTAACGATTATAACAAAGTTATCAAAAGCAGTGATGCTGATACATCTTATGTAATAAAAAATATCTGCTTGGAATTTGATACAGTTAGTGATGTTGAATTAGCCAGACAAATAAGACAGCAAATCAATGGTAAGATGTCATTTATGTATGATCGTATCTTGCGGCATAGAAAAATAATAGCAAACAAATCTGATACTCTTTGGAACATCAACATTAATGTACCAGCACGGAGCATGAAAGGTATTTTAATGCTGTTTGAAGACCCAGAAAGAACAGACACGGAAACCTATTACAACCCAAAGATTGAAAAGGTCGAAATGACAATAGAGGGAGTACCAAATCAGTTGTATAGTCAGGGCATGAAGGCATATCAACATTGGGATGAAATCAACAAATATTTTGTTTTAACATCAAAAAGAAACAAAGAGACAGAAATAGTAGCAAGAGACTTAAACTTTACCAGTGTTTCTCTTGAGACTTATTTGACAAAATCATATGCTTTGTGGCTTGACCTTAGAACATGTAATGACAATTTATTACACGGCAGTGGAAGAAGAATAGAAAACGGCAGTGAAGGCATAACGATATTAATAAATAAAAAAGCAGATGCAGATCAAACTTTAAATATTTATCTATATATAATACAAGATGCGCAAATCAATTTCGAAGATGGAAGATTCAAAGAAGCAGGATACTAGTTTGCAACAAAAATATCCTAAATATTCACACAGTGCCATTATTTGTGGTCAGAAAGGCTGCGGCAAAACAGAGTTTGTTCTTGACATACTTGAACAAGAGTATGTTGGAGTTTTTAAACATATAATTATATTGTGTCCAACCATAGAGTGGAACGAGGCTTATAAAAATAGATCCTGGATAGGAGATGTGAAAAACCCGAGAGATAAAAAAATAATAATTGTCAATCCCGTGAGCAACGGTAAAGAAATGTTACAAGAACTGTTGCGTTTCTTTTTCAAACAATATGCTGGCCAGCCCACATTATACATTATTGATGATTGCTCCGCCACAAAAGAATTAACAAAGAAAAAATATATGTTGTCAGAGTTGGCATTCTCTGGTCGTCACGCCAAACAATCAGTGTGGGTCATTTCACAGAGATATAATTCTGTATTGAAAGATTTGAGGGATCAAGTAAAATGGTTGTGTATGTTTTACACCAAGGACAGAGATAGTTATGAAAATTGTTTGAGAGAAAATGATGTTATTCCGACGTTGGAGGAGAGAACCAGAATAAAAAAAGCTTTAGCTAAGACTAAATATTCGAAGTTAATTTTGAGGACTGACCAACCACCTGGTTATTGGGTTGAATAATTTTTTCAAAAATACAAACTAGAGTTTCCCATATAACCATTGTACTCAATGCACTCAATGTGCAAACCAATATCGGTGTAACAACACTACTCGGTGTAACAACACTACTCATGTTTTGTGGGTCTTGTAAAACATACTCTCTCGGCTCACATATAAAATATTCTACGTCATCCTTTGTCACAGAAATTACAGGCGTTTCCTGTGCACCTTTTTCGTACGTTTGTAAAAACTTACTTTCTGAAACACATATACAACATTTTACGTCATCTCTTGTCATAACATCCAGTGCTATTTTATTTTTATTATAATCACTATTCTCACCGTCTGTTATTTTCAAATCCATTTTTTCTTATATAATATTTTTTTTATTATTACAAAATATATTTATTTCACGCAGGTATAATACCTTTTTTTACAACTGTTGCTAATAGTAATACTAACAGCAAAGTAGCAATGTTAATAGCAATACTGACCATAAATATAGTATTGCTAATAGCATTGCTCATAGCAAAGTAGCAATGTTAATAGCAATGCTTGCAGCAAATTAACAATGCTAATAAAAAAATAGCAATATTAATAACAATGCTATTAACAATACTAACAATTACTAGTTGCATGAATATCGCAGCTAGTTGTTTTGTATTTTATATTTATTTCAAGATAAAAAATAAGATTAATAATATAAAATGAATGCGGAAGAACTATTACAAAATATATCGGAACAGACGGAACCAGATGAATCAAAGCAACAAGAAACAAAAAAAGAAAGATTATCAGCCATAGTGGCTGGAGGTGGTAGTCGTCAATATTTGGGTAAAGACATACAACTCACAAACATAGATGGCATGCCACCAGATGAAATTAACAAACTTTATTGCAGATATGAAGCAAGGCTTGGGGCAAGTATCACCAAGACTTTAGGCAATTCTTTTATTAACTTGTATGTGATGGGAGTATCAAAATATTTTAATGTAACCAGTCCACCAAAGCTGATAGAAGATTTGGAGGAAGACCCATTTATTAATCATGCTTTGACAAGTGCTTGTTGTGAGTTGTATTACAGGTATGGAATGTGCTTAGCACCATTTACAGCAATACTGACAACTGTTAGACATATTGATTTTAATAAAAATAAAATTATAGATAATATAAATGGAGAACCAAGAGAGTGAAGTTATACCTGTTGTTACACAACCTGTTGAACAACAAAAAGTAAAAAATCCAAAAAGAATAGAAGCTGGAAAAAAAGGAGCAGCGGCAAGAAAGGCAAAGCGTTTGCTTCAAGATGTTACCAATCAAAATGCTGCAAATGAAATAACAAAAATAACAACAGATGAAGAAAAACCAGAAAAAATCAAAATAAACGTATACAAAAATTATATTCCACCGTGTCTGGTTTTATTAGGTATTGCTGGGTTGGGTTTGTATATTTATAACAAAAAATCTGCTACGCAACCTGTAGCTGTGCAACCTGTTCATGTTGCACCAAAAGACCCGTTTGATTTTTAATAATTTATTTTAAAAAAATAATCATATAAAAAAAAATGGCAGCAAGTATTGACGGAAAACAAATTGTAAATATGATGTATCATGCTGGAGTGGAAACACTTCTAACTGTTGGATATTCTGAAATTGGCAGAAAAATACTAAAAAGACCAGCCCCTAAAGTGGATTTTAATATGGGAGATTTTGGGATGCTGTCTATAGATATAATGTTAGCAATGGCTACAAAGGATATGATGATTAAGCAAGGTATGATTCCTCCGGATATTATGAAATAATTTTAAAAAATATATATATAAAAAAAAATGGCAAGTGCAGTAGCAATGATGATAGGTGGCGCATTAACAAATGCATTAGCGTTTACTGGTTCAAATTATTTTTTTTCAAAAATGGGAAGTCATTCAGATGAGGAAAGACAAAGGCATGACAAAGCAGTGGAACAATTAAACGCAGCACAAGTAGAGTGGAATAAAAAAAGAACAGAGAGATTAGATTTTATTAATAAACAACTGCAAAAAGAACATCATGCAGAGCAGACTTTTGATGATGTGGACCAGGCTATGAAACAGTATTATTACACAACTGGTAAACATTTGCTTTTAGAACCGGAGCCCAAGTTGAGTGATTTTTATACACCATCTCCGGATCAACAGAATAGAGAAATTACGTTTATTGTGGTGGGCATGGCTGCAACTGGATTTGTGGCGTATAAATTGATTTCATAAAAAAAAAAGTTTAAAACTATAATTACTTTGGATTTTTTTTTTTTTGGAATAACTAAATATGTTACTTTGAAAAGACTAAGTCATATGCATGATACCTATTTTTTTTGTTGTTTTTACATGGTTTCAATCCAAGTGGTCGAATATAATATGGTGGTTTAGCACTCTTCTCTAATTTATTTTTGAGATGATCAGGCGCCCATACTTCACCGTTGTCTAATAATGTCAATACCATGGATGGACCATATTCAGTATCCAGTATTTTTGTATCTGTAATAGTGTATATTTTATTTAGTTCCAAGTCTGTCCATTTCTTTGTGCTATATTGATTTTGCTCTTCAAGCAGTTCATCAAATTGTGCAGTTGTGATTTCCATTTTTTTCTTTATAGTTATATAAAGTTCATTCTTTAGTAGAAAAAATGGAAAAGATTTATTACAGCCCAAAAGGATTTTGGAGAGGTTACACAGCAGTTAAAAAATTAGCAAAAGAGGCTGGTGTTAGTGAAAAAAAGGCATTAGAATTTTTAAAGAAACAAGCTGTGTGGCAGATTTATTTACCTGCAACGAAGAAAATAGTTAGACCTAGGTTTGATGTTTCTGCTAAGAATGGAGTGCATCAAGCTGATTTGTTATTTTTACCGCATGATACTTTTGGGATTGGTCGTGGACGTAAGACATATAAATATGCGTTGACTGTTGTTGATATTGCAAGTAGATACAAAGAAGCAGAGCCACTAACTTCCAAGGATAGTAAAGAAGTTGCTAAAGCATTTGAGAATATATACAGTCGACATTTGAAATATCCAAAGTTATTACAAGTGGATCCAGGCAGAGAATTTATGGGTGCAGTATCACAGTTGATGGCAAAACACAAAGTAAATATCAGACGAGGCAGAACAGAAATACACAGAGACCAAGCTTTAGTGGAAAGATTTAACAGAACATTAGCTGAAAGATTGTTTGGCTATCAGTATGCTAAGGAAATAGATTCGCAAAAACGTAATAGAGAATGGGTAAAGAGATTACCAGAAGTTGTTAAAGCCATAAATGCGGAGACAAAAAAGCCTCCTCCTGTTGAAACAAAAATATTAAAAGATGATCCTATCTGTATGAATGCAAGTGTAAGATATTTGTATCAACCCGGGGAACAAGAAGGTGGAAGACGCAGAGCAACTGATCCAATGTGGAGTGTAGATATTCACAAGATTAAAAGTTATATGGTGACGCAAGGTATAAGAGTTTATTATTTGAAAGCACCAGCGCCACAGAGAGGATTTGTCAAAGAAGAATTACTTATTGTTCCTGCTGATACTCAAATTCATAAGTTTTTATAGAAACCATGTGCATCAGTTGTAATTCCATCTTCTCGGATGTATCTTTTTGAGTAAAATGGTGACAAGGTAACTTTGTTTACTGTTATGCCGTATATTTCATGCTTTATCGATCGTAGCATATTCATTTCATGAGTATATTTATTTTTGTTGAATAATGCATCTTTGTAGTTTTCAAAGTTAATATGTTTGGCAAGTACATATTTTTTTACACCCTTTGCTTTCTTGATAAGCTTTTCATTGGATACCAAAATAGAATATAACTTGGGTCTCAATCCAATATACTCATCTATAGCAACACCATTACATTCATCTTTCATCTTGCCTACTACTTTTTTATTTGTATTATTTTTCATTGGATGATTTTCAGGATACTCACTCAGATCGTATTCATCTTTCATCTCATCCATATCTTTGTATGCATCTTCCGTTTTTATATCCACAAGCAAACTATCAGTATCCGTGTATAATAAATCACAATCGCTTCCGTATCTTTTTTTCAGTGTGTTGTAATACCAATCGTACATCATATACTTTGACAAATCTAAAACTGGCATTCCAACATAGATTGGTTTGTTCAATGTTAACTTTGTTTTGTTTACATGCACCGCTGATAAGTCATCGGAGAATTTTATGCGCCGATTAAAGTTTGGTTTGGATACTATTTTTCTTATCTTCTCGTTCTCAGATCCATCAGTCCGGATTAATTTTATATCAGTTCGCTTGCGAAGATTTTCCATTGTCTTTCCAAATACAGAGTTGTTCATGAGTTTGTAAAAATCTTTTTCAAAGGGTGATTTTGCAAGCTTTCTGAGTTCTGTATTCAGATTTATATATCCAGCCATCCAAGGCTTTTCGTTAAATTCTATTACTCTGTGTACTTTTTTTAGCTTCATGCCCAAGGATAAGTACAACTCTAAATTTTTATAATGTATCACATAGTGTTCTTTCTTCATGAGATTCGGAACTAGTTGTTCAGTCATGATGTTATTTTCTAGCAAATCTGTCTGGTAAGCAGACAACCATTCTTTTTTTACTACTAACTTTTCTGGTGCAAGTGGATAATTATTATGAGCATCATGAAGTTCTTTTGGGTATTCCAAATCAACTTCAAGCATTTGTCCTCTGCCAGGTTTCGGTTTGGAAAACCTGCCACTCTTGTTTTTCTTTTTCCAGGTAAATCCAGAATATGGAAGTGCTTGACACATTGCCCATCCATAGAGATTATTTGCATCATAATACATCAAGAAGTTATTTTTGTTATTGGGATCATAATCAGCTACATATGGATTATTTGCTTTAGCATGTCGTTTTGACACCATACTAATTCCACCTCGCATTCCCTTTTCTATGAATAAGTGCATATCAATATCTGTCAAAAGTTCTAATTCTATTCCAGAATATTTAAGTAGTGCATCCCAAGATAATCCAGGGCTAGTATAGTAATGCAAAGGATCAAGTTTGTATGAATCCATACATGTTTTTCTGAAAGTTTGAAACACATCCGCCAGCAAAGTTACATCCGCTTTCAAATATAAATTATGATAATCTCTAAGGGTTTTACAACCAAACCTTTTCCACATTTGTTGAGCATGCTCATAATCATTTTGGGATATATTTTCATCTGATAAACTAGTGTAAAACTTTTCTATGGGCGGTAATTTTGTTTCATCAAATCTTTCCATGCTATCCATGTATTCATACGGATAAACACCTTTTCGTAGAAATGCAGGCTCAAGAGATAGCTTATAATAATCTTGGAGAGTTTTGCAGTCAAACTCTTCCCATACTGTTTTCAAATACTCATAATAATCTTCAAAGACAGTTTCTTTGTCCTTCATACCTTCCTTAAAAAAACTACTACGAAACATTTCTAGTGGCGGTAATTCTGTTTCCACGCTGTCTGCATAACCATCAGGATAAATAACTTTTCGAATAGGTAAATTTGCTTCCTTGAATTGATCTTTGGTAATTTTAAAATCACGTGCAGCTGTTGCATCAACCAAATTTGCAAGAGAAGTACCCATAAATTGGTAACTATCTAAAAATCTAAGTTGGCCAGCGCTGAATGATATATACTTTTCTGCATTGTTTGGGATGCAAGTAATATTACCTTTCATTGTATGTATTTTCTGCATGATCAAATGACTATCATATCCTTTGAGGTTGTGAAATACAACAGGGATAGGTGTTTTGCCTGGGATTATTTTTAATTTCAAATTACAATTTTTATGTGCTGCACCTCTGAATTTTCCTGTGAAATGACAATGGTCTTTTACCTTGCAGTTTTCACCATCGGTTATTTTCTTTTTGCATATCCAGCATTTTGTTGCTTTTTCATACTTTATTTCATCCTTTGGTGTCATGTTTAATGGTTTCGGGTGAGAAAATATATTATTAATGTTGCTCTTCTCACATTCCAACCAATTTAAAAATGTTTCAACTGTATCTTCACCTTGGTAAATAACAGGATCAGATGCTTTACCATCATACCTGACAACTTGATATCCAGATCCACAAGCTTCATGCAAACCTTGTTATTTCTGATTTTTTTCCAAATTTGGAAGATTGGGGTTTAATTATACTTTCAAAGTCAGCAAATATCACATAAGGTACAGGCATCTGATTTTGATGATTTTTAAATTGGGTGATTGCACGCTTTTTTGGCATTTCAATTCGGCAAGAGTTTTTATTAATACCATCGCAGTCTTCTTTGTGCTTGGTAAGTAAATTTGCTCCAGAGTAACCATGAAGACAACGATCACAGAAATAAGTTTTACCATGATGTTTGTTTTGGCTGTAAAGTAGCTTGTTTAAATTTTTAATGATGCAGTAATGATATTTTGTTTCTTTTGGTTTTTGTTGAGTAGTATTAACAAAATCATCGGGGTTGTAATTATCATCTATGATTCCTTCTTCGTTGTTGGGATCATCTTCGTTCTCTTCTTCAACTTCAACATCTTCAGAAACTAGCAGCAAATTAATTCTTTCTATGTGCTTTGGCTGCTCTGATATTCTGTATGGAAAAATAGATACATTATTATGTTTTTTTGATGCAGTAAATCCATAAACATTGATAGCAAGATCGTTTTGATTTTCTACTTTTGTTATTTGCGGGACTGGAGTTTTCACATTTATGACTGCTTTCTTGTTTGATATTACTTTAGGCAAAAGAATATATGATGAGCCTTTTAGTGGCTCATACTTTGCAAAATTCAAATAAAGTGTAACACAGTAATCAACTTCTAATCCTGATGCTGTGTTTGTAAATCTTTCCAAACTTTCTTGTATGTCAGAAGATGATTTTTCATACAACTCGTCTAATCGCTCAGAAGATAAAAGTGTATTCTGTTCACTATGCAGAACTGCAGTGGTATATTTTTTTATCTCACCATCATCTTTGAATAATTCTACGGTAAGACCTAACTGGAATTTTATTCCTTTCATATTTTTCAGCTCCTTGATTATTTGTTCCCTGATAATAGATTGTTTATCACGGAGTAGTTTTAAAGGATCTTTATATTTGCGAGCGGATATTTCATATGCTTTGAAATAACCACATATTGGTTTGTCAACTAGTTTTAATTCGGTTGTATCTTCGGTTATGATTTGTGATAAAGCCTTCTTCTCATCCAGAACCTTCTTCTCAGCTTGTTGCACAGCTTTCTTCTCAGCTTGTTGCAACTTACGTTTTTTTCGTGCGCGTTCTTTCTTAGCATGACGCCTCTTGCGCCAATTTTCAAATGATGTAGACTTATCTTCCAATTTCAGAGCTTCTGATTTAGCTTCCGATTTAGTTTTTAAGTTCAAAGCTTCCGACCTTGAAATTTCCACTGCTTTTATACCGTGGGATAATGTTTCCTTATCTATCACACCCTCTCTGAACAGAGATATTAAATTTTTTATAGTCTCTTCGTTGCTCATACTTCTTTTGTTATTACATATTAAAACTTTTTTATTAAGTAGAAAAAATAAGTATGTAAAAATAATGGATATCAACATTTGCAAGTTTCTTAAAGTTGGGTCGCATAATCCATGCACACTTAAATCAACGCAAGATTCAGATTATTGCAGTTTGCATAAGTATAGATTAAAAACAAGTCGTGTAGTACCTTGTCTAATTTGTAAAAAAGGTACATTTGCAAAGTATCATGTTTGTGTTGGTTGTGGTGCAAGAGCGGTTAGAAAATACTATAGTGTTTTGGGTGAAAAGATGTATAATTTGGAGTGTTTAAAATTAAGATGTATTGAGGTTTGAGGTAGATTTTGAAAATAAAAAAATATAAAAATAAAAACAAGGAGTTGGGGTTATATAGTTCTAACTACAATATGTGGACAAAGAAAACCAATAAAATTGTTTTGTATTAAATAAATATTTTTATATGATATTTATAAATTATATAAAATAAAGTATGGGTTGAACAACCCATACTTTCTCATCAGTTTCACAAATACATATATATGTAAATTGGGTGTTACCGGATCAGGATCGAGCTAAGCGAGATCTCTGAGCCGGGACACCCAATTTACATATATATATTTAATAAACAATATTAACAAGACACTATCAGAAAACAAAATCAAATAGGAGTTTAGGTTATAGGTTATACACAAAAATACACATGTAATAGCTGGTCATATCTTATGAATATTTTCTGTATGAAAGCTATTAAATTTAATCTAATCTTACAGATCTAAGATCTGAATGGTATAATATTTCTTAATCACAGACACAGTACCAAACGTCCCATTTTAAAAAAGACTATACATCGTTCCTGCTTTGACACATCGTTTGCAACACACTTGTCTCTTTGACATCTACCTTTAATAAGTTCATTGCAAACGCTGAATCCACTGGCAGTGTTATCGAGAATAGATCCAACATAGCCTCTTCCAACCTCAGTCACCGGAAGAAGGCATTTCAGAGGTGGTCCTAAACGCGTGTTTCCAACAATGTCCAATACAACCCGTTAAATAACGCGGCAGTTGTGCTTGATAAGGGCTACTGCAATTGGTGACATTGATTTGTATTTTGGTACCATTGAATGTCAACAATTCTCGACATGAACATGCGTTTCCTCTTGTTATAGATTGTCCAACATGCATAACTTTTGGAATTGGAAAGATTGTGCAACCTCAGCATAGTATTTCCACATTTTCCAAGCACAGGGTTTACCTCTTTCAGCGAATGAAGATATGTCGTTACATATATTAAGCTACTATTCTTCTTGGTTTATATCAACGAATGAATAGGCAATACAATGTGCAACGAAGCACACAAAGTTATTCATAGCTTCTAAAACTAGCCCATAGCTCATCAAACTGTATTTACCGTACCATTGCTATAACATATACTACAACGTCTTTGTCTATATATCATACGTTTAGTGGAAGTCGTATTTGGCATATACCACAGACACCATACGCATTGAATCAACCTCTTAGTGAAATGATGCAGATCAGTATGCATCCCACTCTAGTTGCCTGATACAAGGCACATCATCATCTATGTTTTGTTCTGAACGTGTTTACTTTCTCTTTTATCGCAACCGATTGTTATGCCAGGTAAACAGACTTCTGCTCTTGTTTTGCACGATGGTTGTCAT
The DNA here is from genome assembly GCA_037043455.1 of Cyrtodaria siliqua. NCBI lineage: Eukaryota > Metazoa > Mollusca > Bivalvia > Adapedonta > Hiatellidae > Cyrtodaria > Cyrtodaria siliqua. Next base: position 38,348 of record JAWPHD010015950.1, read on the forward strand.
CTACTAAACCTTCTGCAAGTGACATACAACAAATGTGTAAAGCAGGTGCTAACCATACATGTACTTACTAATGTATTGAAAGCATAAAAAGGGGATTTTAAGGCAGTTCGTATAGTCTGATTAAAATCCAAAAAGGTTTTCCAAAGTTATAAAAGGCTGGTGAGATACCCTAGTCCGCCGTTAATCCGAGAAGAGAAAGCAAGTTATAAAATTTGCTATAAGTTGCTGATCACTGAGAAAATAAATAGTTCTGGTGTATTTGATTCTAAGAGTAACTTGGGAATGTTGTCTATAAACTATGTTGCAATTTTACCTATTTACCTAATTTACCTCTTTGTTGAGCAATTTCTGTCAAACGAGAGTCATCTATGTAACGTAAGACAGCAGCAGTAAATCCTCAATGTTGTCCTTGAATATATGTTCTAATTCCTCTACTGTCACACTCAACCGGTCTTATGAACATCTTGTTTATGATGGTAAAGATCAGAGTAGGCAGCACCTGGTGAATGATTGCAATAACTGAAATTAACAGATAACTCAGACCATATCTGGTTCAGAGACCATCCAATGTAGAAGCTGCGGTGTGTTTACAGCACCTACTGCACCTCCATCTTCTTTCACAATCATAAATTTCTGCTTGTGAGCTACTTTATTGGGTATTGATGAGACAGCACTAATGAAGACGCACAGAGATGACTAGTTTTACGATCAAAGTGTACCTGAACAATAATGTAACTGCGAACTTCCGGTTTACTAGTATATTCATGATTGTCATGTTCAAAACTCAATGGTAGGCATGCCCTGCTCACACTTCAGTGAAATTACTTTACGCCAGGTTTACCATAATATGGTAATCACTTGATGAGCATTCCCTGTTACATGTGTTTATTTCAGAAAGGAATCTGCAGAGTTGTAATGACATTTGCCATAAGAGCACTGGTCCATCTATATTCTTCAAACTAGTCTCAGATTTTAAAATATGAAGGCTTCAACGCAAAAAGCAATTATGATCTTCACAATGAGTTTCATGCCAGTTTCATTTTTCTTCTCGGCAACTATATCGTTTAGACGCATTTACCTCGTTAGCATAACATGTCTTCGCTTTTAGATTGTGTTTACTGTTTTATCTTGTAAAATAAGGTATAACAAGGCCAATAATGTATTGTAGGATTTTATAAATGTATTTTATAATGAACCGACAGTTTCTGATAAGAAAATAGATTAGTAGCCTTCAGAAATTCCAAATGTTGCAGAAAACGTAGAGACAATCCGAAGTACAACTTGGTTTAAACTTGTAAATTCCTTAACACCTTAACCATAAGGTGCCTCTAAATAAGTCTTATTTGCAATATTAACAAGCAAAATATGCGAAGAAAGCTGAATGAACAAATGCATCATATTAATTACTTTCTTACAAACAACTATTAAACGAATTACACTTTTTTAAAATGTTCAACACATTTTGGCTGCCATTTTGTAAACTGTAGCCATTTTGAACTTAAAATATACCCATATTGTAGTTCATGACCCTTAGTCTATCATTTTGCGGAATGTGGTGTGATTGCTATACTTAGTTTTGTCAAAACCGGATACATATAAATATTACTATTGATTATTTATTACGTATTTGGCGGACATTTTGAAAATCTCGGCCATTTTGAAAAGCCTGACGTGAGTCCGTAGCCATTTTTTTTCAGTATGGTATTGTCTAGCTATGTGCAAAGTTTGGTGCTTTTGTCAAACAATAAACAATTGTGTCACCAATCTGCCCCACTATAACATGAGCGGTGTATTTGGCCTAATCTAACCATACCGATATCTGCAAGTAAGACATATATCATACGCCGCTGGACATGGGGGAAGCAAATATCTCTATGTCCAACGCCATGTGCAAAAATGAGGTATAGGGTCCTATAGAAACCACAACGTCCGAACGCAATGACATCGTAGGTCCGCACTGTACTGCAAACAAGGACACGAAAATACAATGAAAGAGACCAAAAAACAACAGAAAGGGTGGTGAAGACAGGTTTACCGACTTGGAACGGTCAGTAGGCAATAAGGCCTACTGGTTAGCTTGAATCGATTTTATATGCGCACAATCCTCGCTATTATCCTCTCTTCACAGCCCAAATAGACAAGACAGTGTAAACAAAACTACATCCCATCAAAAGGAACTCTCAAACAATAAAGTCCACATCCAGAGAAACTAACTAAAGAAACACATACAAAATAATAAACATCTCAGGATGTATCCAGAATCGTACTGAATCTAGCAAATCGAATGAGCTGGGAGATATACACCCGTATGAGGTAGCACGAGGTACATCTCCATCCAGGTGTGGACAGTTAACGATGTTAGAATTGAAATCATCTCTCTTATCATAGATTTTAGTATGAATACAATCATTTGAAATCGAGAGATGAACATCGAGAAATGCTGCTACTTTATCCGAACTGTTGGCTTTATTATCTTCGGGATGGTTAAAATTAAGTTCTATTGATTCTATGAATATTGAGTTCTGCTCAACCCGGGGCTAGAGGGCGTGAGCGGTAGCTAGCATATTTCACTACCGTTCATGAACAGTCTCAATCAAACTGAGACTGCAATATTTCGTATATATCGTTTTCGACCGTTTCCAAAGGTCCACTCTCATACTATTTTATATGCATGATACGGTCTTTGGTGACAAAGAATCGGATTTGCAATGCTATTTAATTGCTCAATTTATTTAGTGTTCAGCGTAAAAACAGTTCAGTTTGTATAATGATTTTCTAAAATTTAAAAAAAATACTGTGAAATTAATTATGTGTTAATTGGAAACGTCTGTGTACGAATCGATATACAGCATAAACAGGATAAAGTCATGGGAAGTTAACTATAATTCATACCCCCACGTTTGTTAATCAGCCCAAAGCTGTTGTTTAAACTAAGTATGATAATGCAAGAAGAAGTCAGACAAAAATAAAACGTTATGCGTTCGACATGCTGCATTGAAACACTATATTAATTGGTATACAAGTATACCATACGGAGAGACAAGTATACCATACGGAGAGGCGACGTAATAGGGTACACATGTAATTGCAATTAAATAGACCGAAAGAAAATGACACTCATCTGTATATCCAAGCTAATACAATTAATTCTCAATTTGATTGACAACCTGACTGTTTAAGTATTCACAGGAGAGAGGAAAGTGTATATTGTCATAGTCATTAGTTAAAATGATGTTGAATAATTGTATATCCGTTTACATGGTGTTGTTAGACCAGGAAGAAAAGGTTAAAGCCAAACGCATAGAAGAATTATCGAAGAAATGGTGTGATTGTCGATAATGATAATATTTTCAATCTGATGAGAAAAAAAAGAAACACTAGCATAAATGATTCTCCGCGGAGCTTGGCAACGAGACGATACTCCGCATAGCCACAGTTTACTCATGGTCTCTTGTTATTTTTGTCTTTCTTTTATGGTAGGAAGCAGTGTTTTTTTTATGCCTTTATTATGTATCGATACCTTTAGCATGTGATAATGCTCTGTCGTCTCAGCCTTGCTGTTTTCTTGCATACCGGAAAAGGTTATCCGTATTTTACATGGGCGATGGAAAGCTTGATCTTACATATGAAGGGAAGATAAAAGTCATGCGTATCAATAATGACGACAATAAAGTGAACAGATGCATGGCCACTACGTGGTCACGCATTAATTCCATTAAGCAATGGGAAAGCTTATATTAGCGGGATTTTATAACAGATATTTCGACAATAAAACAAGTTTAATGTTTTTTTCACTAAACAAATGCAATAACCTGTTTAAAATTACCTATTAAATGTTTTTATTTTACAATATAATATGCAAACTTCTCAACTCAGGCACAGGACATTCAAATGCGATACAATGGAAGATATAGCTATTTCCTAAGAAATAAACTCTATTAACTTGGGCAACACGCAATTTACTTGCTCTCTCAATCGATACCTATAAGTAAAATCTGCTCTGTTTACTAAGGCATCATGTCTTCTCGTACCACGACCACTATCGAAGTGGGTAACTTCTCAAAAAGAGCACTTATACACTCTGAATTTCACCTAACTGTCGCTCAATGATTGTCATTTCACAAAATGGCGCTATAATAACTGAATTAAATACTAAGTAATGTAATTGTAATAGCATGAAATACAAACATTTTGCTTAATTTTCGTGAAACGTTGACGTTGAACGAATATCTGCCTTATTGATCGATGAAATTGGGCGGGATAATCACTGTAGCATGTTTAAACTTCCATACACATGTACACCTTTTACATCTTTTCACTTCTGTTTATGAACATAATGGAAGGAAACACCATATACCTGGGTATTAATATCCATGAAAATACCTAACATGTATAGAAGTCCGCCTTATTTTATCGGCTCGATTATCAAGTTATTCCTCTGTCACCAAAGATACGCTTTGTATGATGTGAAGTTCAAACCAGCTAAACCTCTCGCGTAGTCAAAGTTAAACATGCCTTCTATGGGTCTTCTATTTTTAAATAATGTATTTGAATTATTCTAAAAAACAAATACCAAACCTGGTTTACGGCCTTTTAACACAAATTTAATTTCATGAACAGACGATTTGGACAGTGTTTATCAAGTTGTAATCACTATACTGCGACAGTTCCGTCGTGATATATTGTACGTACGTTCTCGGTAGCGTCGATATATTAGGCTGTTATTGTTTCACGTATATAAATTATTTCAATATATCGTGTTTTGGGGGCCAAGATGAATCATGATACATTCGAAAGCATTTATTTAGTATTAGATAAGTCAAACCAGAATTGTATTGTGTATGTGCAGGTCTTATGCGACATATCACCCATACAGATTGGCAAAAACATCTATCCAAAATATTTAACTGAAACTATTATAAATATGCATAGGAGAAGATATACGGGTATTCTTTCGTAATTGTTTTATTTACAATACAGGCACGTATGCACGCACGACGCACGCAAGCACCCACGCACGCACACACACACACACACACACACACACACACACACACACACACACATAATCGCAGTACGAAACCAACCTTATTCAGCTGCCAAAGGTAGCTGGTACTTATATGGGTTTTATATCTGTCTATGGTTAACAGACTGTGAATCATGTAAGTGGCGATACGCATGCTTTACAACTTGAATTCATAGAGAACTCGTCTGAAAAACTTGAGTAGTATAAACACATATTTTGATAGGTTACCATTTCATTTGCTGAAATGAAGTTTTCGTAAACCAGTCTACTGAAATGTAGCATGTACTCGTTATTATTATATGTATATTAGCGACGAAATATTCACTAGCCTCTATAGCGCAGTTGCTAGAGGCGTCGTGTTAGTGCCGAGAAAGATGCCTACTGATTTCCTTCTCTTTTTCTTTTTCTTTTTTTGAATTTTCATTATTATGGTTTTCATTATGGTAAGGTAGCAACAGTTCCTTTACTTTTTTCACTTTGATTACGAAATCTTTTAATTATACATGGTAACAGTGAACAGTTTATATGTGTTGTAATGCACACGCTAACGCACACGTATCCCTTACATGTGAACAATTGTATTTCTTTGCTGATGTGTACTTATAGCATGTCGTGTTACAAGGGTGAATTGTAATCAATATGTAAGGCATGTCAACGTATTTGAACAGAAAGAAGCGAGGTCACCCACATTGATTTAAAATGCTTGGTAGGAAGAACTGATGGTAAAAAACGTAAGAAAAAACGGTCGTGGCGTGTTTATGTCTACGTGACAACATTTAATTTTTTCAATATTGTTTTAACACCTGTGACTTGATATATACTTATGTTAACTTCTTGTCTCTCGACAGCTGGTGTACGCTTGCGTACAAGCGTAAAACCTTGCTTGTATATACAAATAATATTCTTACTATCACCCTCTCATAAATGTGATATTAAATATTAAATTTTATTATTTTCAGTACAGATTTATCTTTGCCGGATTTTTTTTTCAATATCAACTTTCTTTTCCAGAGAGTTATTATGAAAGTGATATCATTGGATTGGAAAAAAATTAGCTAAGAAACAATGAGTGTGGTTTATTGAAATCGGTAGAGTATTTTTGAACTTATAATGAGTTAAAAATAGCATCCGATAATTTGTCTTCTATCTTCCTTCCTATGACCCTGCAATTTCACCCTCGTTCCGATAGCAAGAAATTACACATTGTTTGTTTATGTAGATTTAGCACGTGCGTTGTATGTGAGGTATAATAAACAGGAAATAACTAAATTACATTGAATTTCGTACTACGCTTGACTAATGAATGAATAAATGGTGTTTTACGTCACGTCGACACATAAATAGGTCATATAGTGCGCAAAAACTAATGAAAGATGAAGAAATGAAGTAGTAATTAAAAAATAATGTAAATATATAAAGCTAAAACTATTTACAAATAAGGGATCATATGGTAATAATTACTATAGTGTTGGTGTTTTGTTAAATTATAGTGTATAGAAACAAACGGCAAAATGAACAATGAATTTGGGGGAATTCTTGATTTCTACCAGTCTGGGCAGGTCTGAAAATCCCGTATAAGACGTACATATCAACAATAAGTAAATTATAATAAACTATTGTTTCAGCCAAAGGTTTCTTGGAATTTTAAGACAAAATTCAACTATGACCTAACTAAAATGTATATCAGTGAAACCTAACTAAAATGTATAGCAGTGTATTTTTAGTGGTAAATAAAAATACCTTACTTTTTAAAATCGGTTGAGAAATAAAAATTTCATGCGCGAAAGCTGTTTTTGATGGGAATTTTCAATGCACAATTCGGCTGCATGAAACATTTGAAAAAATACTTATTTTTAGAATTGTTATCCGAAAAAGATTTTAAATTGTTGGATATTCGTAAAATAATTCTGTAAACTTTTACTTCTCAACCGATTTTCAAAACTAAGGTATTTTTATTTACCACAAAAATGATATATAATTGAGTTTCGTATTGTTTAAATTGCTCAAGCCTTTGCAGAAAAACCTTTGGCTGAAACAAGCGCCCTGAACAATAGTAGTTATGTGCATGTACACATTAGTAATGTAATTACTTGTCTGCGTCCAATGCTAAGTGAATACGTGGTGTTTGCATAACAGTGTAACAGTGAGGAATGGTGCACCCTAGAGGTTTACGGAGGTGCAAGGGACCGTAAGTGATGTTGCACCTTATAAAAGGACATGATCTTGTCATGTCCAGTAATTGCATATATGGTTATAAGGTGGGGATCTCAGCGATTTCCAATTTATGTCCCAGGAGCTATGTCCCTATGGGTGGTGAAGAACCCCAGTGCTAATGTTGGTTGGATGGTTGTGTCATAAGCCGTATTCTTATACCTTACATAAAACGCCCAAGCTTAATCCCCATATACAACAATGTGTAATTTCTTACTATCTTACGCGAGGGTGATAATAGTACAGGGTGATAGTAAATCGTAGGGTGATAGTAAAAAAATTTATCACATGCGCAGCTTTGATGCGCGCTGTTTCGATGACGTCACCGGCTCAGTATGATGAAATTGCTCTTTTTAACTCACTATGACTTCAAACGTACTTGACCGATTTCAATAAAGTGCCACTCATTTTCTTAGTTATATATATATATATATATGTTATTTACCTCGTCATAGGTCTATGGAGGTTCGAGGCCATTCTCCATAAACCTTACAAATGTATATATAAAATGTTGCAATAAGTCTGAAAAGACCCTTGAGCAAATCAATCAAATACAAATACAATTTAAACTATGTTTCTCGGTCATAGTGGACAGTGTGACTGTTTTCTTTGTTATCTCAAATAGATATCTGAAGACAACATGGCAGTCAATCATATTGTAAACATTCATCCATTCGTGAGTTATAATTAAAATATATACCCCTACAGAATATAAACACTTAGCACTCTTTTCTTAGATTCGGTTTGTAATAACAGTGAAACTTATATATATATACGGAAATAATAAAATAAATCGTCAATCAAACAATCATAACATTTTTGTTCATCTGCAGCTATGTTATTTCCAATCCAACGATATAACTTTCATAGCAACTTTCTGAGAAAAAAAAATGGTTTCGGCAAATACTCTGCTTCACTGCGCATGACCTGGTGGAGCAGTCTATCAGGCAAAGTGAAATCTGTACTGAAAATGAACTTAATTTTGCTAACGCAAAAGGAGTTTTTGGTATAATAGAACAAATATCACATTCATGAGAGGGTGATAGTAAGAATGCTCACCGTTCGGATATTGATTATCGCCCGAGGCTGGGCGATAATCATATCCTCAGGGTGAACATTCTTACTATCACCCTCTGATAAATTTGATATTTATATAAGTGTATATATGGCGATTTCGAACAATGCATTTTGACCCCACTCACCCCCTCAAGTGTATCTCCATGGAAAACTCCTGTCTAGTATGTTTTTAAATTTGAGTCAACAATTGCACACACACGCAATTCCAGATATCTATGTTATACCATTAAGGAGAAATTGCACTTTTGTGCAAAACCACCCCTGCCACTGACCCTGCCCAGGTCAGTTTTATAATCGTAATTCAAAGTTTTGGGCACATCCCTGTACCTAGATAAATTATACGGGCGAAGCCCTCTTGCAGTAACGCGAGTATGAAAACTTACTTGTTTTCCCACATACTATGCGATATTTATTTTTCGTCAAGTTTCGCGCCGCCATTTTCAATCCGTAGGCTGGACAGCAGACGTCAAATGTAGGGCAAAGTTTTAGGCAGACAAAGCGGAATACCAGTCAATTTCGTACGTTCCTTTTTTTTCTATTTTTTGTTTTCGGTCTTTATTTCGAATTTTAAGCGTAAGTGAAACGTTTAATTTCAGAAATATAACATTATAAAAATACCTACCGTACAAAAAGAGAGTAGTTATCGAAATAAAGTAAAATTTGATCGCATGGGGGGGTCACGTGGTCACAAACGCATAAAGTGATGACGTCAAACTTCGGGTGATACTATTCCCCGGTAGATTCCCGGTTATTTTGCGGTTGAAAAGGGATGGCAAATGTGATTCATGAGTGTGTTGTTGTTTCTGATGGTTTAAAGATTTATTGATGTATTCCATTTTGGAAGAAAGAAATAGTGTAATTAAGTCCTGAATATTGGTTTCAAGTTCAAGCACTTGATGTCTACTAAAATATAATATAAGGTAAAGGTAAATAGTTTTTAAAGGTGAATGTTTTACAAAATAATGTATGAACAACAATATTTCTTTTTCTCTCTGGATTTGGCTTCAAAAGTGGCCCACACTTATTTGAAGTTGCCCGACACACTAGGGATGTCAGGAGGCATTCCAGTAACATATAACAGTGTTCGCTTGTAATCGTAGTAAAACAGCATTAACTAGGACCATATACCCTATATTCTGTGCTACTTTGACTAATTGTGGTCAGTTTTTAAGACATGTCTTTTTTTCTTATTTCTTTTTCATCCCGACAAGCTTTCAGGGAATTGCTCGTAATGTTGTAGTAAATTCTGACTAGGTTTCCACTGAAAGCATTCTAGGTAAGAGATTTGAAATGTTTCGCTTGCTTTACTCGTAACTGCCATCGGTGGCAATACCACTGAGATTTACCCTTCTGCATTAATCAATTATCATTCACACATTCTTCAACACTCGTAGAAGCAATTGCACTATTCTTATGTGTGTAGCTTGTGTTCGTCTCAAGTGATACCTTTGGGCAATTTTAGATTTTGAAAACCAGTGTTTTTTTTATGCCTAATTTGGGGCCGAAGGCCCCATTCACAATTCCAAAAAGTATCCCTTTTTCACAATTATATCCAAAAAATTCACAATCTGAAAAAAAAAAAAATTGGGTAAATACAGACCAGTAAGGATACTAGTCTTAATATACGCTGTTGTTAAAACTAGTCTGTATTTACCAAAAACAAAACTTAAAACCAAGGGATATTAAACTGTGTAAATAAATGTGATTTTTTTTTTTTTCTCTTTTGTTATAATATTTTACAATTTCTAGAAAAATGCCGCTATGTTTCACAATGGCACAGGTACAGGCTGCATTCACAAAACACATAAAACAACAATACTGAAAACATTTTGCAGAAATGGGGACCAGCATGTCAGATAACATTACTGGATGTGGGTGACAAGACAATCGCGAAACTTTTATTTATTATTGACACTAAATATATTTAAATTAATTAATACGATTACATATTTGGAGGTGGAACAGTGGCTAACCTTTACTTTATCTAGTGAATTTAAGGACTTTAGGTACTAACTTAAATTTATTTTATGGTGGGATGAGAAAATTATTGATTCAATATCACTATTACATAACATATTTGGAGGTGGGTGACATCGCAGTTACTTTTTATTTTTTAAATAAATTAATATTGCAAGGCGGGTGACATGATAGTCACTAATCTTTTCATTATCAAAACAGCCTTCATAACAAAGTCAGATATGAAACATCCTACACAATGTCAAAATTCTGGTACAAAGACAGCCTAGCTGGACCTAGATACACATGATGGCAATTTCCACATTGTACAGACTTGATTGTAAAGGTAATTGCATTCAGTTTGAATGGGTATTGGCTATCACTGTTTAGTTAAATTGAAATTTGAGATCCAGAGACTTGAAATCTGTTTTTTTATTTATTACATAACTTCCTGTGTGGAAATATATTTGTCATGTTGCACTAGTGTACTAAATATGCAAATGCAGGCCGAATAATTGTTCTTTCTTTTCCGTTCAGCTCAATGTGAATTAAAAAATAACAGTATTATGCTAGTGCATAAAATACACGTCTACGAACGACAAGACGATTTTTGATGTGCCATCCGCCATCTAGGGTGCATCTATAAACGTCCGTATGTAAAAAAAGCACCCAAAGACATCAAATAAATGAGACTAAGTATTATGCTATTAAACCCTGCATCACATCGTTTAGATCTATTTTAAACTAGTTAGCTTCGCCCGTCTTGAGGCTTTGCCTTGTTCATTTTACCATAAAGTATGACGTCCATGCCATGGCTTTATCTATATAGGAGTAGTTGCGTTTCATCAGACACGCACGATCGCACGTTGTAGACCATACAATTATCCCCGGTTTTTCTTCGAAAAGCAAGAAGATAATTACCAACACAATGTAATACTAAATACGGCTAAACTATTCTTTTGTTGCTTTTCTTGATATTATGATAAATTACAACGTATTATAGCCTAGATCATGTTCAATAACAAAATGACATTTGAAGAAAACAAACGTAATTGGTCTCGATGTATAATTAATTATGCCTCCGCTAATTAATCATTTAGCATGCACGCTTTTCATGTTGTTCCATTGGGAAATAGTCCTTAATGCGCGTTTTTGGATGACTGAGTTATATGAACGCTACAGTTCTGTTTGAATTGTGTCTATGCTTAAAGTAAAATTAAACAGAAAAATATCTGAAATTGACAGAATGATTCGTAATAGAAATAACGGAAATTGAATATTAGTTTTCTGCTTTTGATAATATAATACTAAGCATAAAAACTATCGAATTTCCATGAAATAATTGCTATAATTAAAAGACTGCTTTAATATCTTTAAAGATGTGGGGAAAATAAACGTAATTACAAAGAGCAAAACCTCTCCCGTATATTATTAAAGCTAGTAAACTTAAATCGAACGTTTACATTTTATGCCTCTGTTTATGTTATTTAACTATCTTGACAGACTTGTGAAGTGCAAATTTCCGATTACTTAATGCATTATCATTTGTTCAGAATCGAATGTGTACATTATTCTTAATTTCCAAATTGAATGAAAGGACTTTCTACGTTAAAAAAAATGAATATACTTTAAATGCTGTGCAAAACAGCTTGTAATAGTTGTTTTTTAAAAATAATGTGTCCGAGGATCTTCTTTTTTTTGTTCCTGAATCATACATTTTTATTATTCCAATATAACCGCAATCCTACGTATATCTTCTGTTAAGTTTTTTCTGTCTGGCGAAGCCATAAGTATGCATGGATACGAATAGTAGGGTATCACTGAAACTGTAAAACTGCAAATTAGCGCAATCAAATTAAAAATGAAAATATGTTGAACTGCGGACTAATCGCAACAGAAAATATTTTTACAGCGTCGGAAAGTAGAGACATTTAGCTTTAACATACTGAAAATTAGACAAAATTAGACAACTCTTTCACTTCCAAATCTGCATTTGAAATTGTGCGCTTTTCGTAAAATCCTTCTATATTTTAGTTTACTTATAATGACAATTTGTATTAGAAATAAGACAGGGTTGATGGTAGATATCGCTTTAAATACCTTCATTTATCATAATTAGTGCATCTTTGAACACAGAATACACATTAATGTCTTTTAAAAAGTGTTTCTAGACAAACACGTTTGTTGAATTACGCCGTGAGTATCGAATGCATTTTCACGGAACATTATGAAGCACATATGATGATGCACTGGGGATAATAAATGAACCCCTTTGTGGTATGCGTCGACAAATATTGTTGGCTTATTAATACCGCCGTTATTGGCGTAAAACTGTACACTGTTTATAAGTCGGCATTTGTAATGAAAACTGTATCTCTTTTTGCGCAATAACTATAACATTTCAAATTAGGTCGAACTGACATTCAAAGTATGACTATTTACATATACATGAGACCACTACCTTTGATTGACACAAGCAATCACGGCTTCCTGGGTAACATATATGTAAGACCATAATTATAATGAGCAAACTATTTTTCATTTACCTTCGCTACTGATGTTATTATAATATTGACTGTCCTTGGCATATGCCCATTTGATAGAGAATCTAGATGAGTTCATACCAACTGGACATGATATTAACTATTACGTTTATGCCTAGTAGCTTTGCCTGTGCAGTGTGGTGGCGGTAAAACGTCTCCCCGTGCTTGCAATCAGAACCGTTATTCATTCCGATCTTTGGTGATCGCTGAGCCCAATATTTACAGATATCGGTGGTACATTCTCACATACTTTTGGTTTCTTACTTGGATTTCGAATAGGTGGTTCCACTTCTCCAGCCTTTAAAGGTTCTGAGTATTGTTTAATCACCTTTAGGATATGTTGCCTGCTTTTTAATTTAGTTGCCTGTGATACGCAGGGTTCTTAACCTCTGCTCCCAGCTAAATTCCATTTTGTTTTCTCGTTTAGGGCAACGCGGTTTGTTAGAAACTGGGACCATACGCCGCTGGCCATGAAGTGGTGTGAAAATACGGCATTGAAGGCTCCATGTTCACTGTCATATGCATACCCTCAAAATGGCGTTCAGTTTCATATGAGATGTGCGTGCCCATTAAAGGAACATACGACAATCTTGATATTTGTAAAAAATATCGGTTTTCACATAACTTACATTTAATCAATCATTACTATTAATTATCAGAATAGTATAAATCGATTTTTTTAACATATTACTGACTATATTTAGTGAGTGTATTGCACCAATAATATATTTAAACCTATGTTAAAATAAGAAGAAGAAATAAAACTCAACATGTTATATCATTATATGCAACCAGGTTTAAAGCCATCATAATACTGGATTAATAAATCCAGACGCTAACTGTAATGGTTGATCGCAAGAAACTAAAAAAAGATTACCGCGTGTCCCTTTAAATAAGCTGCATATTCAGGTTCGTTTGTATTATTGTTTATGATTGTTTGGGGAATGGAAAACACGACGACTCGGTGTATTTGTATTGTTAAATCATCAATATTAATCCATGTTGGGTTCATAGTGCTAGCAGTTGTACATATTATTAAAAAGTACAAATGTGTTGTTTTGGTACCAATCACTTTTCCATATCACCTCCAATCTCTTTAAGAGTCATAGAAGATGTATCGAATTATGTTGAAGAATTCCGCAAAGTATGGGGACATTTAAATATGAGTGGCATTGTTGCAAAACCAGGTACGAAACTGGGGGACGAAACGAGATTTTTCAATAAAACTGCTTATTTTGGTACGCTATAAATTTTTGTTTGATATAGTTTCTACCTCAGTAGGTGTCATAATATCGTCACGATAGAGAAAGGCCGTGTATG
>JAWPHD010015951.1:0-52460 GCA_037043455.1 Cyrtodaria siliqua
CACAAATAATGAGAACAGTTCTCACAAAACTTGACTGCCTCTGAGTTCCTGCCCTCATCTGTACAGGGAGTACAGGCATACTCAAAATACTCCTCGTGTCCTGCTTTGTAAATAGATGATCCTCCAGTCGCCATTATTTTGGGTGTCGGTGGAATGTGAAGTTTATAAATAATCAAGATTTAAGATACCTGCATAAATGTAATATAAGTGTTTACCTGTAATATAGATACGGTCAATACACCTGCCTTATACTTCCGGGTTAGGGTTTAATTTGTGTACTGAATGATTTCAGTTTAAATGAAATATGATTTTTATGTTGAAAAGTTATCATTCCCACATAAGAACGTATTGAGTGTATTGAATAATCTTTCTTTAATTTATTGAACAAGTATGAGAATTATGCAGAGATCAGAAGTATGGTAGAGAAATAATATGGAAATCAACTAATACAAGAACAAAATGTAGTTTAAAGAGACATACTGCAATCTTTATGTAGTTTATCAAGCATTAAAATGTATTAATCCAGTATCATTTTGAATTTAAACCTGCTTGTACATAATCAAATAATTAGAAATAAAATTATAATTCTTCTACATTTTTGTCATTATTAACCATACGTGTAGCTTTAAATATATTATTGATGTACTTGAATCAATAATTAGGAATTTGCAAAATCAGTTGGCTCCGAACTATTCAAATAATTTATGGACAATTTTAAACTGCTTTAAATATTGATTTTTGTGGCTGATAGGTTGTATTCATTACAAATGTTCATATACTTAACAGAATTAATGTAGCACATAAAATGCATGCCAATTCACTAGACCATACAGAGTTGTGATTGTTCAGGGTCAATGATAAAGTGACATAGATAACTAGACCATACAGAGTTGTGATTGTTCAGGGTCAATGATAAAGTGACATAGATAACTAGACCATACAAAGTTGTGATTGTTCAGGGTCAATGATAAAGTGACATAGATAACTAGACCATACAAAGTTGTGATTGTTCAGGGTCAATGATAAAGTGACATAGATAACTAGACCATACAAAGTTGTGATTGTTCAGGGTCAATGATAAAGTGACATAGATAACTAGACCATACAAAGTTGTGATTGTTCAGGGTCAATGATAAAGTGACATAGATAACTAGACCATACAAAGTTGTGATTGTTCAGGGTCAATGATAAAGTGACATAGATAACTAGACCATACAAAGTTGTGATTGTTCAGGGTCAATGATAAAGTGACATAGATAACTAGACCATACAAAGTTGTGATTGTTCAGGGTCAATGATAAAGTGACATAGATAACTAGACCATACAAAGTTGTGATTGTTCAGGGTCAATGATAAAGTGACATAGATAACTAGACCATACAAAGTTGTGATTGTTCAGGGTCAATGATAAAGTGACATAGATAACTAGACCATACAGAGTTGTGATTGTTCAGGGTCAATGATAAAGTGACATAGATAACTAGACCATACAAAGTTGTGATTGTTCAGGGTCAATGATAAAGTGACATAGATAACTAGACCATACAGAGTTGTGATTGTTCAGGGTCAATGATAAAGTGACATAGATAACTAGACCATACAAAGTTGTGATTGTTCAGGGTCAATGATAAAGTGACATAGATAACTAGACCATACAGAGTTGTGATTGTTCAGGGTCAATGGATAAAGTGACATAGATAACTAGACCATACAGAGATGTGATTGTTCAGGGTCAATGATAAGTGACATAGATAACTAGACCATACAAAGTTGTGATTGTTCAGGGTCAATGATAAAGTGACATAGATAACTAGACCATACAGAGTTGTGATTGTTCAGGGTCAATGATAAAGTGACATAGATAACTAGACCATACAGAGTTGTGATTGTTCAGGGTCAATGATAAAGTGACATAGATAACTAGACCATACAGAGTTGTGATTGTTCAGGGTCAATGATAAAGTGACATAGATAACTAGACCATACAGAGTTGTGATTGTTCAGGGTCAATGATAAAGTGACATAGATAACTAGACCATACAGAGTTGTGATTGTTCAGGGTCAATGATAAAGTGACATAGATAACTAGACCATACAAAGTTGTGATTGTTCAGGGTCAGTGATAAAGTGACATAGATAACTAGACCATACAAAGTTGTGATTGTTCAGGGTCAATGATAAAGTGACATAGATAACTAGACCATACAAAGTTGTGATTGTTCAGGGTCAATGATAAAGTGACATAGATAACTAGACCATACAGAGTTGTGATTGTTCAGGGTCAATGATAAAGTGACATAGATAACTAGACCATACAGAGTTGTGATTGTTCAGGGTCAATGATAAAGTGACATAGATAACTAGACCATACAGAGTTGTGATTGTTCAGGGTCAATGATAAAGTGACATAGATAACTAGACCATACAGAGTTGTGATTGTTCAGGGTCAATGATAAAGTGACATAGATAACTAGACCATACAGAGTTGTGATTGTTCAGGGTCAATGATAAAGTGACATAGATAACTAGACCATACAGAGTTGTGATTGTTCAGGGTCAATGATAAAGTGACATAGATAACTAGACCATACAGAGTTGTGATTGTTCAGGGTCAATGATAAAGTGACATAGATAACTAGACCATACAAAGTTGTGATTGTTCAGGGTCAATGATAAAGTGACATAGATATGACAATCAATAATACAACAAAATCATTTGTAAAGAAGTCGATGACAAAAATAAAGCAAATATGTTGAGAACATATTTGTATAGGTTATTGATAATCATTCTCATTTCTATGAAAACGGAGGTCATTTTAAAATTACGATATTTGGAACATTTTAATTTGAAAGTAACAATGTTTAATTTTTAACACATTTTAGTGTTTTTTAAATAATGACAGAATGGGCAATTTTTGTCAATACTGCCAAACATTGAATTTTTTCAAAGCAATACGTTTGTATAAAGGAATAAGTTGTTTTTATTATATGGGAGGTAATTTTGACAATTTGTTGAGAAAATCACATCCTTTCCTAGCATTTCTAAAAGCTTCAGTTACATCAATGTTCATCTATGAACATACTTCATGCAGTTATTCATTTCTTGCACAATAATAATTAATGTCAATGTCCGTCCATCTGTTATTACAATTTTCATGACAGTTCCATAACTCTCATATGCATGTTGTGATTTTTGTGTCACCTTTTTGAAGAAAAATGAGATACATAGGGATCACTTTGTTGTCCGTCTGTCAGTCCGTCACGAAAATTTAACGTTGGCTACGACTTTCTCATTTGTTGATATTTCTTCATCAGACTTTCAGTATATACTCATCATGACAACATCGACATGACCATACTAAAATATAAAGGTCAAGATCACAATGAAGGTCATTATATGGGTTAAATACTCATTTTTTCTTCACAAAAACTTAACCTTGGCTGTAACTTTCTAATTTCTTGATATTTCTTGATCAAACTTTCAATATATACTCATCATGACAACATCGACATGACCATACTAAAATAGAAAGGTCATGGTCACACTGAAGGTCATTATATGGGTTAAATACTTTCTTTTTTTCACGAAAACTTAAGGTTGGCTATAACTTTCTCATTCCTTGATATTTCTTCATCTAATTTTCAATATATACTCATCATGACAGCATCGACATGACCACACTAAAAATATAAAGGTCAAGATCACACTTAAGGTCATTATATGGGTTAAATACTCACTTATTTTCTTCACGAAAACTTAACACTGGCTATAACTTTCTCATTTCTTGATATTCTTCATCTAACTTTCAATATGTACTCATCATGACAGCATCGACATGGCCATACTAAAATATACAGGTCAAGGTCACACTGAAGGTCATTATATGGGTTAAATACTCTTTTTTTTTCCTCTCGAAAACTTAGTCAGGCTAGTTTGTCAAGGTCATTTATCAGGGTCCAAAAAACCTTGTTTTACTGACAAAGCGCTGACTGGCGACACACGTCTTCCGCAGAACACCCGTCTAGTGAATTGAAATGGCACAAATAGATGATGAGCAGATCACAAAACTTGAGTCTGTTTCTTCAGGGTCAAGGTCATAAAGATCATATACTTCTTATATGCATATAATTAATAAGGTCCATTTCATGTCCACTCCATTCTATATGTATAAACTTTTGAATTAGCAATGGCGGCAAGTACGTATCTCAACAAGGCAATGTTTTTCATGCAATAACTTTTCTGTACCTCAAAGGTCAAGGTTCATAGATAACATCAGTTTCTGACAACATACTAAGGTGCACACTGATTATTAATAGGTACTGTAAACTAGAGAAACAATATACTGAACAAAAAAAGAAACGTCCGCTGATGATGATGCCGATGTATAGACATGATAGATAGACGTTTCTTTTTTTGATCAGTATATATGTACAACTATGTCTATGTTGTAAACTAACATCGATATATGATGATGCCGATTGTATAGATAGCAAAACAGGAAAAAACTAATGATGTTCAAGAATAATTAGATAGACTGCCAACAATAGTCCAAACGAAGATGTTTTTGAAAGTTCAGTACACAAGGGCGTTCGCCCCCTTTTTCTAAAACAAAAACAAATTAAATCTACAAAAATTACCGAAATGTGCCCGAGACAATATTCTCTATATATTTCTTACCAAAAAAACATAACACAGATTGTGTTGATGGCAGCTTTTGCTTATCAACACTCATCAAAATACCTCTCTTTAACATTTCCATATCATCCATAAAAGTCTTTATTGCTTGGCAAATTTGAAACTGTTTAATGGGATATTTAGTACTCACTTGGGTGTGTTTACAAACATCAAACATTGTTTTATTAAAAAGCTGCTTAAGCTTTTAAACGCCCTCAAAATCTGGCCTATGGAAATACCAGCAAGACGTTCCTTTTTTTGATCAGTATATATGTACAACTATGTCTATGTTGTAAACTAACATCGATTTAATTACAAGACATTGATGTGTTATTAACAATTATCTTATAAAAGGAGTGGATTGTTCCAATGCCCCAGTGTCTTGTCAAAACACACCCATGATACCTATTAATTCAGGGTCATAACATAATCTGAAGCAAACCAGCAAGCCGGTTTGTCCACCAACCTTCAGATTTTAGCTCTACTGGTCGAATTAGTCTGTCCTTCTGTTAACTTTGCCTCGTTAAGACAATAAGGCCCTCATTTTCATTTCATCTTTACCAACCAGCTAGATCAGATTAGTAACACTGGAATAGTGGCCCTTGATTTATTTAAATATATGCTATATTTATTGCCTTGTGAAGGCGAAGAACCTTCCTTTTTTCGTTTGATCTTTACCAAACTTGGCCTGATTGCTTATTAAACCCTGAAATGTCCTAACTCAAATTCCTGAGCTGTCTCTTCTAACCCTTCTACCAAATTTACGAGGCCAAATATTTTCCTATTACATATGACAACGATTTCTAAGTGGTGGAAGCAGACCAAACACTTTTTCCTGGGTATAGTACCAGTACTGTACTTTATTATATACCTATCAATAATATATTCATAGTACCTTCATTTTCTTACAGTGGAATACAACAACCTGTATCACACTACAGGTTATCACTATGCTACTAAAAATAGAATTAGTATCACTATCTTACTAAAAATAGAACTGCCTTTTTTTCAATGATTCAAGCAAGTTTTACGCCACTATGCGCGAGAACGACAAGACGACGTTATGTCATACAACAAAACAAGTAGGTCAGACCAATGAACACCAACACCTTAAAACTACATACATTTTCCCGCGCTGCACTTTATCGAGAAATAATATGCTTTATTGAATGTGTATGCAATAGCAATGCAAATATTTCTATGTTAATGATGAGTAAGAGGTATATAATAAAAGGATCATTACTAGAGTAACGTGTTCTGGAAGTTTGTATCACCTCTCGTAGGTAAATGCCAGATCAGGATCACATTAGTAATAATCCTATTATATTATACACTTACGGCATTCCTAAAAATTGTCAGTTTCTCACAAGGCGAATCACCAGTAGGATTCGAAACTGCAGCGGTGAGCAGCGAGAAAGTTTCAAACGCAGCGTTTCTTTACCGTCCCGACCACGGAAGCGCTCAGAAGACGTTCTCTGTATATCACCTACCACATATGTGTTGCTTAATATTTCCTTTCAGTAGAAATCGATGTGTAATATAATAATATATTACATATATGTCTCTGATTTGTATAGGAAATACTGGGAATAGAAAAGCTATATCTACTCGTTTGCTCTACTGGGAAATATCTCCCAGTGAGAGATATTTCCCAGTACGGAACATTGCTTGGCCTTTTCCGTCAGTGGCGGGAAGGCCAAATGACGTTCCGATTGTTTTACGGACTTCTTCGTCATATTCTGCCACTAGCAAATAACGATCACGGAAATTAACGAAGAGTTCCGGTTCCACTTGTTTGTATGACGTTACGTCGTCTTGGCGTTCTCGTGCAAACTGGTGTAAAAAGGCGTGAATCATTAGAAATATTAATAAAATATCATTTTAAATAATGTAATATATAGTTTAATAACCAGTGTTTTTGAGATACTGAAAATAACTCCCACGATAGAGAAATGGCCCCGATATAAGAACTCGTGCTCTTATATCGGGGCCATTTCTCTACCTCGGGAGATATTTCCCGTATCTCAAAAACACAGGTTATTAAACTCTATGTAATTCTTGCATGCTGGTCTGACTAAACTTCTTGCTTTAATAAAAAGATTTCAAAGTCTTAGCTATAGAAAACCAGTGTGCAAGCCTGTTAGATTTGTTATGGCAGGAAACAAACATCTAAAACTCCAAAGATGAAGATGGTTCACTCAAAGACATTCTAATAAGGACTCCAATATGATTTTAAATACACAGTTCTCATTCCCTTGATTGTATTTCTATGTTGCAGGGATACAGAAGTATGTTGGCCAAGTCTCTCACTGTAGATCAGTCTTCACAAACTAGTGCCAAGGTAAAACCACAATATTCGTCTTCATCAATGATTTAAAACAGATCTTATATTCACTGTCAAAATAACCTTAAAATCACCGAAGTAACCTAAAAACATTCTAGTATGATGTCAAGACATTAAATGTCTAGGGAGAATAAAATTTAGGTACTTGCTTACCAGATAAGGTTATCTGCATTTCACACGAGTGTTGGAAAGCCTGATCTTAAACATAGGGGCAGATAAAAGTTGTGCATCAGCAGTGATAGTTGCACGACTTCATTGTATAAATAAACATACAAAAATCTAGTAGTTGGCGACATCAGCTCACAACATTTCAATGGTATCAAGAAAAAGAACCAATCATGGGTACCATATCTGGTTCAGATAGGGAAATTCTAACCCTCGGTACACTAGTGACTGTTTTAATCGGAACCTTAGCACAACCTCGGTTCCAATAATTATTTTTAAACATGTCGGAATTCCCGACCTTCATCACATACCCGAGATGGTCCCTGCTCACTCTGCTACACAACCCAAAATATGCCATATTACAATGACAATAAATGTGTCGCCGGTGATCAAAATTGTAAAAATAGTTGTGTTTCTGGTTTTATGTCGACACAGCTATTGAAGGTAGGGTCTTTACAGTTGTATAAATTAGTATAAAGAAACTGAGTTTCCAGAAATTGGAAGAATAATATGTTAAAGAGGATCCAAATAGTGAGGGGGGTCATGAACAGTAGGATGAAGACAGTTTCTTTGGTTTTGATTTAAATTTTTACAACAATACATTCAAATATTAAGAATTACATAAACAAAAAATCCATTATATATTATTATCATTATTTCACTTAATAAGTGCACCTGTCAGATATTCCACAAACATTATAACTTTTAAAGAACTTTAAACTTTAGCTCTGCCATTAACTGTAATTGCTTTATTTGTAAGACAAAATAATGTATTAACATTTTCTCTTATAGCAGGAAGACTTGCTACAGGCATTGTACTATGGAGAAACCCGAGGCTATAGCATCTCATATCAAGCTGGATCAGGTAATCATCTCTGACATTCTGTATGAGTGTATTACTATGGAGAAACCCGTGGCTATAGCATCCCATAGCAAGGTGGATCAGGAAATTATGTCTGACATTCTGTTTGAGTGTGTTACCATGGAGAAACCCGAGGCTATAGCATCCCATATCAAGCTGGATCATGTAATCATGTCTGACATTCTGTATGAGTGTGTTACTATGGAGAAACCCGAGGCTATAGCATCTAATATCAAGGTCGGTCAGGTAATCATTCATGTCTGAAATTCTGTACGAATGTGTTACTATGGAGAAACCTGAGGCTATAGCATCCCATATCAAGCTGGATCAGGTAATCATGTCTGACATTCTGTATGAGTGTGTTACTATGGAGAAACCCAAGGCTATAGCATTTTATATCAAAGTGGGTCAGGTAATCATATCTGACATTCTGTTTGAGTGTGTTACTATGGAGAAACCTGAGGCTATAGCATCTCATATCAAGCTTGATCAGGTAATCATGTCTGACATTCTGTATGAGTGTATTACTATGGAGAAACCCGAGGCTATAGCATCCCATATCAAGCTGGATCAGGTGATCATGTATGACATTCTGTATGAGTGTGTTACTATGTAGAAACCCGAGGTTATAGCATCCCATATCAAGCTGGATCAGAAATCATGTCTGACATTCTGTATGAGTGTGTTACCATGGAGAAACCTGAGGCTATAGCATCTCATATCAAACTGGATCAGAAATAATGTCTGACATTCTGTATGAGTGAGATACTATGGAGAAACCAAGGCTATAGCATCTCATATCAAGCTGGATCAGGTAATCATGTCTGACGTTCTGTATGAGTGTGTTACTATGAAGAAACCGAGGCTATAGCATCTCATATCAAGCTGGATCAGGTAATCATGTCTGACAATCTGTATGAATGTGTTACTATGGAGAAACCTGAGGATATAGCATCCCATATCAAGCTGGATCCGGTAATCATGTCTGACATTCTGTATTAATGTGTTACTATGGAGAAACTTAATAGAGGTGTGGCTGTACATGACTAAAGTCAGATTTAACAAAAATCCCAATTTCCAGATGATATTTCATTTAAATATATTGGCAAACATTTTGTTTTTCTGCAGGTTTTACGAAGATCGGATTTCCAGATCTCATCTCTTGGAGTGTGTCAGTTAAAGCTAATCTACTCCTACTACAATCTCCAGCATTCTGATATACCTGGTAACCAAGGCAACGGTGATTACATGACCACGCAGCAAGAATTTCAAAAGAGACAACTCCTGAAGTCTGAATTTATCATCTCAACGACTAACAGACTGAAAAGTCTGTTTGACTCGTGGGTAAAGGGTACGTAATCCATCCTTGAAATGCTGGTCCTGTCCAAGGGTAAGTAATCCGTCCTGGAAATGCTGGTGCTGTCCAAGGGTAAGTAATCCATCCTTGAAATGCTGGTCCTGTCCAAGGGTAAGTAATCCATCCTTGAAATGCTGGTCCTGACCAAGGGTAAGTAATCCGTCCTGGAAATGCTGGTCCTGTCCAAGGGTAAGTAATCCATCCTTGAAATGCAGGTCCTGTCCAAGGGTAAGTAATTTATCCTGGAAATGCTGGTCCTATCCATGGGTAAGTAATCCGTCCTTGAAATGCAGGTCCTGTCCAAGGGTAAGTAATCCGTCCTTGAAATGCTGGTCCTGACCAAGGGTAAGTAATCCATCCTTGAAATGCTGGTCCTGTCCAAGGGTAAGTAATCCGTCCTTGAAATGCTGGTCCTGTCCAAGGGTAAGTAATCCATCCTTGAAATGCTGGTCCTATTCAAGGGTAAGTAATCCGTCCTTGAAATGCTGGTCCTGTCCAAGGGTAAGTAATCCGTCCTTGAAATGCTGTTCCTGTCCAAGGGTAAGTAATCCGTCCTTGAAATGCTGGTCCTATTCAAGGGTAAGTAATCCGTCCTTGAAAATTAATGCTGGTCCTGTCCAAGGGTAAGTAATCCGTCCTTGAAATGCTGGTCCTGTCCAAGGGTAAGTAATCCGTCCTTGAATGCTGGTCCTGTCCAAAGTAATCCGTCCTTGAAATGCTGGTCCTGTCCAATGGTAAGTAATCCTTCCTTGAAATGCTCGACCTGTCCAAGAGTAAGTAATCCGTCCTTGAAAAGCTGGTCCTGTCCAAGGGTAAGTAATCTGTCCTTGAAATTCTGGTCCTCTCCAAGGGTAAGTAATCCATCTTTGAAATGCTGGTCCAGTCCCAGGGTTACTGTCCCTTTTAAAGATCATCTATTTGTAAGGACCTAGGTTTAGGGCAAGACACTTTTCCTTTGCATCTGCATCGTCCCTCGCATGGGGACGTATCAGAGTCTCTCCTACGAGCATGTTAAGAACCATTGAAATCTATTCATTCATAAAGTAGGTCAGTTTCTCGGATTCTTATGTATCCTTCCCCTCTTTTTGGGGCTGCACTAAATAACCTATAATGTGTTGAGCGATTAAATAGCATTCAGTTCAATTCAGTTCACAGTATAGAATCTCACAACTTGAGAAAGTTATGATGTACATGGTATAAAGATTGATTGCAGTTTATTCCTCGTTTATCACTACATTTATAGTGAGATGTCATTTGGATATCATCAATTAATGTGCTGTTTTTCTGTTTTAGATAACCTACCTGTGTTAGTGAGTTATTTGAAGGGTGACCAAGTGAAAGGCTGTGACATCACGTACCTATCTGCCGTCCTCACATGGTTTGACATCCCCAGTCATCTGTCACATATAACTATAGAAGGTGAGCTTTCACATTACACTGTACTAATTGTCATGAACATATATACAAGATACAATTGACTAAATACAGCATGAAACTTTTCAGCTTATAATTATTGACACGTATCTTTCAGTTGAAAAAACTAATTTCATTCATAATATTGGCAAAATAATATGACTTTAATTGCCTGGAAAAATTCTTTTAAATGGAACTTCGATGTAAATCTACTTTAAAAAAATAGTAATCTGCAGTCCACATTCACCATTCATTGCTTTATTAAAATTCTGACTATTTGTATTTAAACATTCAACATTCTGGTTTTAGCTGATAAACCAAATGTGTTTATTATTTTAGGTACACCAAGCCTACCAGCACTGTACTCTGTTCTACCCCAGCTCCACGCCAGCACATTAATGATGCTACTCAAGGCATGGAAGACAGATAGATGATAGTTTAACAGTTGAATTGGGCCTGAGAACACATTTTATAGCAAGTCGTACTGAAGTGATTGTGAACATATAGTAAGCGTTTCCGGAATTGGATGGAAATAATTTATGATATGCCCTGGTGATACAGATCTACTCGAAAAATAAGTTTAACAATCCCAACTGGATGGGAAACGCTTGTAATTGGGACTGCTCACAAAGCACAGGTGGTTTAACAGGAGTAAGGCTCACATGATATATAAAACCCTTGTGTTTTATGTGACAGAAGTTCAGCCATAGTGATATTAAATCGGTTCAGCCCTTGTGAACATTTGTTCAGACCTAGCGAAAATGTGTTCAGCCATTGTGAACATTTGTACAGTCCTAGTGAAAATCTATTCAGCCATGGTTAACTGGAACTGAAACAACCATTGGGATGCAGGGCCTATGATCAAATATATGTACGTTGTTGTGAATAATGATTAGGTCAGTAAATGTGAATTGGAACTGCCGACAAAATACAACTAACGCATGGTAATGATGCAGCGCTAGTGACCAAATAAATTGAGAAAAGAATAAATGGTAATGTAAACTCTTGTAGAGTCAGACTTGGGATCCAAATTACGAGTAACAAGTGGTAACTAGATTTTGATCAGAAACCTGATCAAACGGGCTTTCCTGATTTTAATGGCGTCATGACGTCACAACTGTCAGAGTTGTCTAAGTTGATGAAACTGATTGATATATCAAGGAAATAACTTCGAAAATGCGACAAGTAAAAAAATCGATTTTCTGAATATTTTGATGTCACTGACGTCATGACGTCGGGATACCGTATGACATCTGTGCACAACCAGATCCCGTACTCTACAATCTGTGAAAGTTTTGTTCAAATCCGATCATAAATGGAGAAGATATACTCTTAAAAAGATTTTCTTTATGACGTCACTGGTGGCCATCTTTGATGACGACATAACAAACTTCGACGTTATTGCACAACCAGACGTTGAATGTAGAGTTCCTGTGAAAGTTCTATCAAGATCCGATCATAAATGAAGGAGATATAGCGATTACAATATTTCTATAATGACGTCATTGGCGGCCATTTTGGATGACGTCATCAATTAAAACTACTAATGTTGACTGAAACAATGACAATGATTGATTTTGCAGTAAAAACAACTTAAAAAATGCAATCAGTAAAGAAAACGGATTTTTAATAACATTGTAACGTCACTGACGTCAAGACGTTATTACCTAGAGACACGTTTTTACATTTATGCACAACTAGACCCTGAACTCTACAATCTGTGAAAGTTTCATTGAAATCCGACTATAAATATTTGAGATCTAGCGCTAACAATATTTGTATCATGACGTCACTGGCGGCCATCTTGGATGACGTCATGACAATTTTCAACATTCTTGCACAACCCAACCTAATTCCCTACAAGCTATGAAAGTTGCATCAAAATCCGATCATAAATGAAGGAGATATAGCGATTACAAGATTTCTTGAATGACGTCATTTGCGGCCATTTTGAATGACGTCATGACGTTAAAACTGTCAGCGTCGACTGAAACAATGACACTGATGGATTTTACAGTAAAAAAACATGAAAAAATGCAATCATTGAGAAAAAAAGACTTTTCGTAACATTGTGACGTCACTGACGTCAAGACGTTATTACATAGAGACACGTTTTTACATTCAAGCACAACTAGATCCTGAACCCTACAATCTGTGAAAGGTTCATTCAAATCCGACTATAAATGTTTGAGATCTAGCGATAACAAGAATTGTCTGATGACGTCACTGGCGGCCATCTTGGATGACGTCATGAGCCCAAAAGCTTCGCGGCACTATTCTAGACTGAGCTCTACCACTGTCTTAAATTGTGATGCTCTGCGACCAATGCTACTATGAAAAGTGGCGGTCACAAGAATAATAATAATAATAATAATAATAAGAATAAACAGAACGAACACAAGAGGTCTTTCCACTGAAAGGTGGAAAGCCCTAATAATGCAGTTCAGGGCTAAATAAATATAGTAAGAACTGAATGATATTGCGAATTAATGCAGCCAGACATGGGATCCAGATTTGTTATAAAGACAAACTCAATAGCGAATAAGGGCTTTGTAGCCATGTGAATGAGAACAACATATTGACTAAAGTCACAGAGACTTGAAACTGGCTTATTATAAATGTCTAGCCAAAATAAACATTAGAAGTCAGGGATAATGTTTAAAGCTACAGAGTCCCTATATCAATCGATTTCTTCTTTGTAGGCGTGTCTTTATTTGTAACTTCATGTTCACCAGCTCATGTCGAAATCGGGTATTTAAGCGAGCAAATATAGCGAAGGAAATCACTATACATCGACCAGTGCACATCGTACCTATACACAGGAATCAGTTATTTTTACAAAAATAAAAAGTTAGCTTCTTTCGGGGCTCGAACACACGACCTTCTGATTTCAAGTCCTGTGCTCTATCCACTGAACAACAACGCTACTTGAGAAAATAGTATACTAACTACCATATATTATGAGGCAAAATAACTTAACATATTTGAACGCAACTAATGATGGATCAATAAATATGCAGTCCATATTGTCGCACGTGTAAATTAACATTGCCTGGTTTAATACCGTATCTTATCAATATGAAACTAATACTTCGCCTCAAATCAACCATATCTCGACTTGATGAGTTAGTGTGCGCGCTCTTGTTATTACGTAATGCCTATTTAGTGTTAAAAATGCTACAAAATACCAATAAATAGCAGTGGTCTAGAGGTTCAGCGTAATATTTCAAATCTTACAAGTGCAAGGCTGTGGTTCAAATCCGGTTCCGGGCAACTATTTTTTTATCACATATATTCTGGAGCCGTATATTTATCGATGTTACCTGTACGGAGGCTAAATACAAATGTGAAATTTTACGTATCGATTTCTCCTTATATACCGACTTTTGGGGTGTTCGTCGATTTGAAACTACTTCACACGTGACTCATTCATATTCATGAGTTATTACCAGTTAAAATAGGGACTGTACAGCTTTAAGGAAGTCATTTTAAAAATAATCACTGAAGCATTTTTTTTTCAAGAATAAAACACATTTGATGAAGTGCAGTTCCTGTTATGTTTGGAAAATAACTTCATTTAAAAAGGATTTTATCTTAATAAAACTAGAGGCTACATTAAGCTGAATCAATATTTCGTTTCAACGGGTAAAATCCCCCAGAATTCATGTTCATCTTGTCACTACGGGTTCCAATCCTTCTGGGAGCTTGACTTGTTATTAAGTGGAAAAGTGTTGATTTTTACGAATGTCAGAAGGTATTTAATACCAGTAAAAATCGGTTGGTCTGTCTCTACCAAAACCAAATCACCCCATTTTGTCATTTTTGTCATGTAAGGTTTTCATCGTCATCCATGTATTGTTTCAGGTGTACTTGAGTTGTGACAGAAAACAATGATAGTGGCTCCTCGGGAAAAAGTGTTGAGGACAGAATTTGCAGCAACTCTGCAGCTCTGCGGTGAGAAGATTCTAGGCCCATGCTTAGCTTTTTATCTCGATGTAAATGGAGGGTGCACCGGGAATGTTCATTCCCGTTGGTATCATATAACCTTTTTGTGTTAGTGAACCATAAAAATCCAATTCAGCTCAACATGTCTGGGTATCTGGCATTGCTAAATGTTGGACATGTTTGTCTGTGATCATGTTGCTATATCAAGATAATTATGTTGTATGTGACGACAATCTAAAGTTTATTAAATGAATAATAGACCTGAAAATAACTCGATGAGCAAAATAAAATATGAAATTATGTATTAAAGTTGTTAGTTTTTTCTTTAAATTTTAAAAATGTGACTGTTTTGTATTCTATTTCCCAGACAACAAGAGAGCACATACATGGTTTATTGTTTGTAATCAAGATTATATTCATGAACTATTGGTGACATGTCGCCAGTTGTCAATCATTTATCCATTTCAATCAGTCAAACCAATACGATACCTCCGACAAACGATAGCATGTGCAGCTGTATTATAATAAAACCTGTTGTCAATATACTTTGATATCAACAGTAGGACGGAGATATCTACGTACTGGCGTGATGTTAATTAAAACAGATTTCGATACAAATGTCAACCTTAGTCGCAAAATATGACACGATATTTTGGTCCGAATGACTGAATCATAATGAACATAAGGCCACCACCAAGGGCTGTCTCACCTACTGTGTTTTTGTGTCGCCTTTTCAAAGAAAAATGCGATACATAGGGATCACTTTGTCGTCAGTCAGTCCGTCACAAAAACTTATCGTTGGCTATAACTTTCTCATTTCTTAATATTTCTTCATCAAACTTTCAATATATACTCATCATGACAACATCGACATATCCATACTAAAATATAAAGGTCAAGGTAACACTGAAGTTGTTCTTCCCGAAAACTTAACGTTGGCTATAACTTTCTCATTTCTTGATTATTTCTTCATCAAACTTTTAATATATAATCATCATGACAACGTCGACATTATGTTTTATTTTTTTATTATTATTTGAAGTAAATGTTGATGTTTTTTACCCTTTTTTTTTTGTTATTTTTTTTTCTTTTTTTTTATTTCTTTTTTTTTTTTTAAATATTTTGTCATTTTTTCATACTTTTTTTTTTTTTGATTTCTAGTTGTGCCTATTGCATTTTTTTTCCGGCTCGTTGATTTTTGATGGAGTTACGGCCCCTTGACAGTTTTTACCCCTTAGGGCCATACTCAGGCACTCTTGTTTTAAAAGTAGTACTGATGGGAATTTTGTGATGACAACCCTTGATATAAGAGCCGTTTAAGCCAGTAGAGCGTTCACAGGCCCTCTTGGGCCTCTTGTTTTCTTCACAAAAGCTTAACGTTGGTTATAACTTTCTCATTTCTTGATATTTCTTCATCAAACTTTCAATATATACTCATCATGTCAACATCGACATGACCATACTAAATTATAAAGGTCAAGGTCATACTGAAGGTCATTATATGGGTTAAATACCCATTGTTTTTCTTCACGAAAACTTAAGGTTGACTATAACTTTCAATATATACTCATCATGACAACATCGACAAGTCCATACTAAACATGCTAAAATATAAAGGACAAGGTAACACTGAAGGTGTTCTTCTCGAAAACTTAACGTTGGCTATAACGTTCTCATTTCTTGATATTTCTTCATCAAACTTTCAATATATACTCATCATGACAACATCGACAAGTCCATACTAAAATATAAAGGTCAAGGTCACAATGAAGGTCATTATATAGGTTTAATACTCATATTTTTGTTTGCAAACATTGGCTATAACTCTCATTTCTTCATATTTTTTCATCAAACTTTCAATATATACTCATCATGACAACGTCCTGATGACCATACTGAAATATAAAGGTCAAGGTCACAATGAAGGTCATTATATGGGTTAAATACTCATATTTTTTTTCACAAAAACTTAACGTTGGCTATAACTCTCAGTTCTTCATATTTTTTCATCAAACTTTCAATATATACTCATCATGACAACATCAACATGACCATTCCAAATATATTCATGTCAAGGTCACACTGAAGGTCATTATATGGGTTAAATATTCATTTTTTCCTCTCGAAAGTTAGTCATGCTAGTTTGTCAAGGTCATTTATCAGGGTCCAAAAAACCTTGTTATACTGACAAAGCGCTGACAGACGACACACGTGTTCTGCAGAACACCCGTCTAGTAGTTCATTCACAATGAGGGTTTGGTTTGTTGGGATCGTGTCGATTCTTACGGATGGCGGGAGGTGTACAGTACTGGTTCTAGCCAGGAAAAGGGTGGGCTGCCTCCACCACAAAAAATGGACCGTCATATATAACCTTATATGTTTTGAAAATGACGTAAAACACCATACAAAAAACTTTGACTCTGTCAAAAGAAAGTAAGGCGAACGGTTAGGTCACGTGATTCTTCAAAAAAAGTTATGACGATGTTTATAATAAATCATTTTGCGTGATCTGCAAAGATAACATATACTATATACAGTATTTTCAAATTGTTTTTCTATGAGTTTAAATTTTGAGTAATTTTCTGCTATCGAGCTTCGGTTTGAAATGTTTACATATACGTATCGATTGAGGAGACCTAAGTACGTATTATTTTGGTAGTAAAACAGTCCCGATTAAAACTAAATTGTTTTCATGCATTTTTTCAAATATTGCAACATCTAATTTGCAGATATTCTGAAAATTATATTTACACAAGAAATAAGTAAGTTTCAGGCAAATATATTCGAATTTAACAGGTTTTACCAAAATCTTGTAATTTAGTAGTATGCAGAGGTATATGTCCCATAAGCCTGGCATGTACATTCCTGCTAGGCGCCATATAACTTTTTATGTGGTGGTGTGCCGTAAAACACAGTTCAGTTCAATGCTTAAGTAACCTTGAGTACTACAGAAACCACTAATTATTTTCTCCATTGACACCAATGTTAAAATGTCACATATTAATGATTTGCTGCCACTTCATCTTAAGTATGGATAATGCAGTTGTGTGATTTTCTTATAGAAAAATAGTTTCTCAATTGAAAATTCACCAGAAAAGGTTGAGGTCACTAGATGTAAGAAAGTTCTTGTTGTGTGGTTCCACCCCCGCCACCCCACCCCCCCACAATTTAATTTTATCATTTTTTGTTCATGCTCATTAAAGGTCTTCATCATGACCCCTGCATTGTTTCAGGTGCCATCTCGCTCATATCACTAGAGCAGTGGCAGAAAAACTATAACGTGGCTCCAGCGTAAATGGAGTGTCTACAATAGAATTTGCAGCAACTCTGCAGTTCAGGGCGAGAAGTTTCTAGGCCCTTTATCCATATTTTATCTCTATGTACATGGAGGATTAGCCTGGCATGTTCATTGCTGTTAGGCGCCATATAACCTTTCATGTGTTGGTGCACCTTAAAACCCCAATTCAATTCAATTATCAATTGTTTGTTTACTAAACAGATCAAGGGTACAGCTGTTTTCCTTGTTGCTCACAAAGTGTATACATAGATTCAAAATTTGAGAAATGTTCATCAGTAATCCAATACACTTCTTATACATACAACAACAAAATCAAACAGAAATGGGCTATTTTCCCCTACTTATAATGCCCATTTATAACAAACTAGGAGGGTGCTCCACGGCACACTTGTGTCGCCTGCCAGGTTCTTATTTCAAAGTCATGGCCATTTATAAGCTTGGTTAGGTTTGCAGGTTAAAGTTTTATTAAAGAATGGGGGCATAACTCTGCCAAAATGAAAGTCAGAGTTATTGGACATGTGTAGTAATATTTCTTGAGGTAAGATGAAGATGTGTGTGAAGTTTCATGAACATAGATGAATTATTTTTCAAGTTATGACCAAGGTTAGGTTGCAGGTTGAAGTGTGACGGACGACGACGGACAAAGTGATCCCTAAGTGTCTGCCATGCTATCCAGGCGAAACAAAAAGGAAAGATTTTTTTTTATTATAACTACATTCGACTAGACCTTGGAGGTTTATATGCAATCAGTGGTGGTAAACCTTAATAGAGTACTACGTATGGCAGGGGAGAGTTTCAGGGATAAACATAGGGTGTCTGATTATTGTGGTACCTTGCCTCAGCTCGTTATTAAAGAGACATTTACCAGTAACAGTATGGCAGGGGAGAGTTTCAGGGATAAACATAGGGTGTCTGATTATTGTGGTACCTTGCCTCAGCTCGTTATTAAAGAGACATTTACCAGTAACAGTATGGCAGGGGAGAGTTTCAGGGATAAACATAGGGTGTCTGATTATTGTGGTACCTTGCATCAGCTCGTTATTAAAGAGACATTTACCAGTAACAGTATGGCAGGGGAGAGTTTCAGGGATAAACATAGGGTGTCTGATTATTGTGGTACCTTGCCTCAGCTCGTTATTAAAGAGACATTTACCAGTAACAGTATGGCAGGGGAGAGTTTCAGGGATAAACATAGGGTGTCTGATTATTGTGGTACCTTGCCTCAGCTCGTTATTAAAGAGACATTTACCAGTAACAGTATGGCAGGGGAGAGTTTCAGGGATAAACATAGGGTGTCTGATTATTGTGGTACCTTGCCTCAGCTCGTTATTAAAGAGACATTTACCAGTAACAGTATGGCAGGGGAGAGTTTCAGGGATAAACATAGGGTGTCTGATTATTGTGGTACCTTGCCTCAGCTCGTTATTAAAGAGACATTTACCAGTAACAGTATGGCAGGGGAGAGTTTCAGGGATAAACATAGGGTGTCTGATTATTGTGGTACTTTGCATCAGCTCGTTATTAAAGAGACATTTACCAGTAACAGTATGGCAGGGGAGAGTTTCAGGGATAAACATAGGGTGTCTGATTATTGTGGTACCTTGCCTCAGCTCGTTATTAAAGAGACATTTACCAGTAACAGTATGGCAGGGGAGAGTTTCAGGGATAAACATAGGGTGTCTGATTATTGTGGTACCTTGCATCAGCTCGTTATTAAAGAGACATTTACCAGTAACAGTATGGCAGGGGAGAGTTTCAGGGATAAACATAGGGTGTCTGATTATTGTGGTACCTTGCCTCAGCTCGTTATTAAAGAGACATTTACCAGTAACATTATGGCAGGGGAGAGTTTCAGGGATAAACATAGGGTGTCTGATTATTGTGGTACCTTGCATCAGCTCGTTATTAAAGAAATGATACGTAGATGTCTCATTTAATATTATTTTAGCCAAAGCGTTTTCAGTAATTTTAGATGCAACTGAAATTGTTTTATGTATCTGGCAGAGGAACACAAGTTTCAGTGGTATATAAAACACCTCACTTTTATAAAAGCAGTTGAGAAGCAAAAAAACTACATCTTAAATGGTATTGGTTTATTAACAGGTTCTTAAAATACCATGACAGAATATACGTAAAAATGAATTATGAGTTGAGGTTTTGCAAGGCTAGTTTTAAGTCATTTATATTGCTTGTTTAGAGTTTGGATTCTAAAAATATGTAAGTTATAAATATACCTCGTCATCAGTAGGTTAAAATTGGTGTACACATGTTGTACATGTTGTATGTAAGTCAGTAGGTTAAAATTGGTGTACATATGTTGTACATGTTGTATGTAAGTCAGTAGGTTAAAATTGGTGTACACATGTTGTACATGTTGTATGTAAGTCAGTAGGTTAAAATTGGTGTACATATGTTGTACATGTTGTATGTAAGTCGGTAGGTTAAAATTGGTGTACACATGTACATGTTGTATGTAAGTCAGTAGGTTAAAATTGGTGTACACATGTTGTAAAAGTTGACTGTTGTTGGCAGGAAAGCTTACTTTAATTAAAACATTTTTAGAAATTCTAGGCTACCTGCAGCAACCAGGAATCTACATGTATTAATTATTCGGGGCACTTGTTTCTGGCAAAGCTTTTTTTTACTTAAAAGACCAACTAATACTTAATAAGATGTATATCACCGAATTGTGTTAGATAAATGTAAATTAAGACACTTTTAAAGTTTTATAGCAAAATATTAAGGCTAACTGAAGTTATTTAAGATTTTTTAGTTTTCTGCTGTCCCAGCAACAAGAAATTTACATGGAAAAGGCCCCACTAAAAAATCGTTTTGACTGTAAAATATTTATTTCTCAACTGATTTTCAAAACTTAAGGTATTTTTATTTACCACTAAAAATTCCAGTTCCAATAATATATAATTTATGCACATATTCTTAAAATGCTCATGTTAATGCTGAAAAACCTTTGGCTGAAACAAGCGCCCTGATTAATAGGTAAAGATTTTGTGCTAAAACAGCTGTGAGAATCAAACAGCTGTGAGAATCTCAGCTCTTATGGTATGTACCTACCACAGACAAATATATGGTGTGTACCTATTATTATACACCATAAGAGCTGTGATTCTCATGGCTAGGGCTAAAAATACACAAAAGTGAGGTATTTATATTTACCAAACTCCTGTTCCCCTGATATACATGCATGTATAATATTATTAGGTTCATTTTAAATTAAGCTTTCTGAATTTGAAGAAAACCTTTGGCTGAAACAATACGTAGTCAAGTTGAAACACGCCAAGGAAGTTACCTCAGTATACATTTTGGGAAAGTACCACAAATTTAATTATTTATGTCTTTCAATATTAAATATTAAAATTACTGTCATTCTCAAGACTGAAAATCTTTGTGGCATGAAGAAATCAACAAAAAAACAAGGAAGTCTCGACACCAAGATTTAAGTTTAGGTTTATGGGTGTGAATCACGGATAAAAACATAAGTTTAGTGAGATCTTTAATGTGCAAATGGTACAAGTCCGTCTGCAAATCAGACCAATTGCTATACTTCCTACGAAGGAGGCATACTTTCACAGAACCTAACCAGATTAAGGTACTATGGAAAACTGGTGATTGACTGAGTAAGGTGCTATGGAAATCTGGTAGTGATTGTACTAGTAAGGTACCATGCAAATCAGGTAGTGATTCTTCGGATATGGTACTATGGAAATCTGGAAGCGATTGTCCGAGTAAGGTACTATGGTAATCTGGATGCGATTGCCCGGGTAAGGTACCTCGGAAATCTGGTAGTGATTGCCCGAGTAAGGTACAATGGAAATCTGGCAGTGATTGCCTAGTAAGGTACCATGGAAATCTGGTAGTGTTTGCCCGAGTAAGGTACCATGGAAATCTGGTAGTGATTGCCCGAGTAAGGTACCATGGAAATCTGGTAGTTATTGCACTAGTAAGGTACCATGGAAATCTGGTAGTGATTGCACAATTAAGGTACCATGGAAATCTGGAAGTGATTGTCCGAGTAAGGTACCATGGAAATCTGGTAGTGATTGCCCGAGTAAGATACCATGGAAATTTGTAAAAGATTGCCCGAGTAAGGTACCATCGAGATCTGGTAGTGATTGCACTTGTAAGGTACAATGGAAATCTGATAGTGATTGCATTAATAGGGTACCATGGATATCTGGAAGTAAATTGTCCAAGTAAGGTACCATGGAAATCTGGTAGTGATGGCACTAGTAAGGTATCATGGAAATCAGTGATTGTCGGAGTATGGTACCATGGAAATCTGGTAGTGATTGTCCGAATAAAGTACCATGGAAATCTGGAAGTGATTGTCCAAGTAAGGTACTATGGAAATCTGGTAGTGATTGTCCGAGTAGAATACCATGGAAATCTGGAAGTGATTGGCCAAGTAAAGTACCATGGAAATCTGGAAGTGATTGTCCGAGTATAAGGTACTATGGAAATCTGGAAGTGATTGTCCGAGTAGGTTACCATGGAAATCTGATAGTGATTGTCCGAGTAAAGTACCATGGAAATCTGGAAGTGATTGTCCGAGTATAAGGTACTATGGAAATCTGGAAGTGATTCCATGGTACTTTACTCGGACAATCACTACCAGATTTCCATAGTACCATACTCCGACAATCACTATCAGATTTCCATGGTACCTTACTAGTGCAATCACTACCAGATGTCCGTAGTACCTTACTCGGACAATCTTCCAGATTTCCATGGTACCTTACTAGTGCAATCACTACCAGATTTCCATGTTACCTTACTCTGGCAATCACTACCAGATTGTCATGGTAACTTACTCAGACAATCAGTACCATATTTCCATGGTATCTATTGCAATCACTATTAGATTTCCATGATACCTTACTAGTGCAATCACTACCAGATTTCCATGGTACCTTACTCGAGCAATCACTACCAGATTTCCATGGTACCTGACTCAGGCAATCACTACCAGATTTTCATGGTACCTTACTCGGAGAATTTACTTCCAAATTTCCATGGTACCTTATTAATGCAATCACTTCCAGATTTCCATAGTACCTTACTCGGGCAATCACTTCCAGATTTCCATGGTACTTTACTCGGACAATCACTATCAGATTTCCATGGTAACCTACTCGGACAATCACTTCCAGATTTCCATATTACCTTATACTCGGACAATCACTTCCAGATTTCCATGGTACTTTACTTGGCCAATCACTTCCAGATTTCCATGGTACTCTACTCGGACAATCACTACCAGATTTCCATAGTACCTTACTTGGACAATCACTTCCAGATTTCCATGGTACTTTATTCGGACAATCACTACCAGATTTCCATGGTACCATACTCCGACAATCACTGATTTCCATGGTACCTTACTAGTGCCATCACTACCAGATTTCCATGGTACCTTACTCGGACAATTTACTTCCAGATTTCCATGGTACCCTATTAATGCAATCACTATCAGATTTCCATGGTACCTTAAAAGTGCAATCACTACCAGATCTCGATGCTACCTTACTCGGGCAATCTTTTCCAAATTTCCATGGTATCTTACTCGGGCAATCACTACCAGATTTCCATGGTACCTTACTCGGACAATCACTTCCAGATTTCCATGTTACCTTAATAGTGCAATCACTACCAGATTTCCATGGTACCTTACTAGTGCAATCACTACCAGATTTCCATGGTACCTTACTCGGGCAATCACTACCAGATTTCCATGGTACCTTACTCGGGCAAACACTACCAGATTTCCATGGTACCTTTCTAGGCAATCACTGCCAGATTTCCGAGGTACCTTACCCGGGCAATCGCATCCAGATTTCCATAGTACCTTACTCGGACAATC
The DNA here is from genome assembly GCA_037043455.1 of Cyrtodaria siliqua. Lineage (NCBI taxonomy): Eukaryota > Metazoa > Mollusca > Bivalvia > Adapedonta > Hiatellidae > Cyrtodaria > Cyrtodaria siliqua. The sequence goes on from JAWPHD010015951.1 coordinate 23,938, forward strand.
GCTTCCAGATTTCCATAGTACCATATCCGGAGAATCACTACCTGATTTGCATGGTACCTTACTAGTACAATCACTACCAGATTTCCATAGCACCTTACTCAGTCAATCACCAGTTTTCCATAGTACCTTAATCTGGTTAGGTTCTGTGAAAGTATGCCTCCTTCGTAGGAAGTATAGCAATTGGTCTGATTTGCAGACGGACTTGTACCATTTGCACATTAAAGATCTCACTAAACTTATGTTTTTATCCGTGATTCACACCCATAAACCTAAACTTTTGGCCAAGTAAAGTACCATGGAAATCTGGAAGTGATTGTCCGAGTAAGGTACTATAGAAATCTGGAAGTGATTGTCCGTGTAAGGTACCATGAAAATCTGGTAGTGATTGTCCGAGTAAAGTACCATGGAAATCTGGAAGTGATTGCCCGGGTAAAGTACCATGGAAATCTGGAAGTGATTGCCCGAGTAAGGTACTATGGAAATCTAGAAATGCATATAATGGAAATCTGGTAGTGATTGCCTGAGTAAGGTACCATGGAGATTTGGAAGTGATTGGCCAAGTAAGGTACTATGGAAATCTGGTAGTGATTGTTTGAGTAAGGTACTATGGAAATCTGGAAGTGATTGCCTGAGTAAGATACCATCTGGAAGTGATTGCACGAGTAAGGCATCATGGAAATCTAAAAGTGCATGATTCCCTGAGTAAGGTCCTTGTAATGGAAATCTGGTAGTGATTGCCCAAATAAGGAACTATAAAAATCTGGTAGTGATTGACCGAGTAATGTTCTATGGAAATCTGGTAGTGATTGCCTGAGTAAGGTTCTATGGAAATATGGTAGTGATTGCCCGCGTAAAGTTCTATGGTAATCTGGTAGTGATTGCCCGCGTAAGGTACTATGGAAATCTGGTAGTGATTGCCCAAGTAAGGTACCATGGAAATCTGGTAGTGATTGCCCAAGTAAGGTACCATGGAAATCTGGTAGTGATTAGTGGAGTAAGGTACCATGGAAATCTGGTAGTGATAGCCTGAGTAAGGTACCATGGACATCTGGTAGTGATTGGTCGAGTAAGGTACTACGGAAATCCCTACCTGAAATTTAAACCTGGGACTTCTGGGATGGGAAGCAAGTATGCTTACCTTCAGCCACTGAAACTCTGCAAGATGCGTGTCACTTTAAAGAACCATACTCTAATCAATTTGATGGTATGAGTAGCTTGCAGTTCCCAGATACCTATGTATCCTTACCCCCTTTCCGGGATGCTAATAATTACCTAAACAATGTGTTGATCGAGACGTTAAATAGTAATTCAGATCAATGCAGTTTTCATTTAAATTTTAATTGGGGCCTCACTGCCTCCGCGTTTTACACCTGTCAGGTGGGATGATTTTGATGAGGAGTGTTTTATATATTCACAAGTCCGGTGTCGATGTAAACAAAACAAAAATAAACAAATTAATTAAATCTGTCATGGGCAATCTGTCGTAAGCTTGGCTACAGCAAACTGTCATTACAGATAAAATAAACTGGGTAATTATCCAGAATTAAGGGATGCAGACTGATACAGGGGACTTGTCAGAGCGAACTGGTTGAAGTGAATTCTCTGCAGGAAATTGAGAACATGCACAGCTACATGTGACACTGACAGGTTATTATATTCGTTCTTATTTATAGATATGCATCTTAACAATATATGCACATTTTTTTCTCACTGAATTAATGTCAGCCATTTTAGAACCGTAGAATTTGCCATTCAGCTAGAATTTAGATATTGGGGGTAAAAATAGACGATTCCACCCAGCTGTCAATATGTATCCAAATTATTTATAAACAGTCTATTTACCAGTCATCTATCTGTCATCTATCTACCTGTCATCTATATACCTGTCATCTATCTACCTGTCATATTGTCATCTATCTACCTGTCATATATCTACCTGTCATCTATCTACATGTCATTTATCTGCCTGTCATCTATCTACCTATCATATATCTGTCTGTCATATATCTGCCTGTCATCTATCTACCTGTCATCTATCTGTCTATCATATATCTGCCTGTCATCTATCTGCTTGTCATCTATCTACCTGTCATCTTTCTACCTGTCATATATCTACCTTTCATATATCTGCCTGTCATCTATCTACCTGTCATATATCTACCTGTCATCTATCTACCTGTCATCTATCTACATGTCATATATCTACCTGTCATCTGTCTACCTGTCATATAACTGCCTGTCATATATCTACCTGTCATATATCTGCCTGTCATATATCTACATGTTGTATATCTAGCCGTCATATATCTACATGTCATCTGTCTACCTGTCATATATCTAATAGTCATATATCTACCTGTCATCTGTCTACCTGTCATATATCTAGCCGTCATATATCTACCTGTCATCTATCTACCTGTCATATATCTACCAGTCATATATGTACCTGTCATATATCTACCAGTCATATATCTACCTGTCATCTGTCTACCAGTCATATATCTACCAGTCATATATCTACCTGTCATCTGTCTACCAGTCATATATATACCAGTCATATATATACCTGTCATCTGTCTACCAGTCATATATCTACCAGTCATATTTATACATGTCATCTGTCTACCAGTCATATGTCTACCTGTCATATGTCTACCAGTCATATATCTACCAGTCATATATCTACATGTCATCTGTCTACCAGTCATATGTCTACCAGTCATATATCTACCTGTCATCTGTCTACCAGTCATATATCTACCATTCATATATCTACCTGTCATTTGTCTACCAGTCATATATCTACCAGTCATATATCTACCCTACCAGTCATATATCTACCCTACCAGTCATATGTCTTTCAGTCATATATCTACCCTACCAGTCATCTATCAACAATGTTCCATCCTGCCTGCTCAAGAGACCATCTCTATTTTAAGAGACCACCTTTTTCAAGAGAAGACCACCTGTTTCAAGAGGAGACCACCTGATTTAAGAGGAGACCACCTGTTTCAAGAGGAGACCACCTGTTTCAAGAGGAGTCAACCAGTTTTAAGAGGAGACAACCTGTTTCAAGAGGAGACCACCTGTTTTAAGAGACCACCTGTTTCAAGAGGAGACCACCTGTTTCAAGAGACCACCTGTTTCAAGAGGAGACCACCTGTTTCAAGAGGAGACCATCTGTTTTAAGAGACCACCTGTTTCAAGAGTAGACCACCTGTTTTAAGAGGAGACCATCTGTTTTAAGAGACCGCCTGTTTTAAGAGACCACCTGTTTCAAGAGGAGACCACCTGTTTTAAGAGAAGACCACCTGTTTTAAGAGATCACCTTTTTCTAGAGGAGACCACCTGTTTTAAGAGACCACCTGTTTCAAGAGGAGACCACCTGTTTTAAGAGACCACCTGCTGTTTCAAGAGGAGACCACCTGTTTTAAGAGGAGACCATCTGTTTTAAGAGACCACCTGTTTTAAGAGACCACCTGTTTCAGTTATATTGCTTTTAATTAAAACGCGCCTGCATCATTAAAGAGATGTTTAAAATTCACCTGTAATAAGAGTGCGTTTGTTATGTGACCTACTTTGCTCTTCCCTTCTTCTATTTCTGGTTAAGGTCAGGAGTCTTGAGAGAATGTATGGATCACTTGTGGCCTCTTCGCACAGGTTTGACTGGAGTGAATAGACTTTTAGTGTAGGTAAATGTTTGCAAAAATGTCTGAAGAGTTATGGCTGTTCCCTGCATGTTGGGAGTTGCAAATGACAAACATCCCAAACATTCATCAGGAGCAACCTTCACAGATTATGAATTATGATTACATAGATACTTTCTACTGCAGATTTCTTGCGAGATGGACATGTCTGAAGTTAGATATCTACAGCTGGCTCCAGCATCAACATACCTGTCTCCCACTGTCCAAACTTTGCTTACGAAACATGCATACTCTATCGATCAAGATAAACGGGTTCTGGATGATGGTGGATGTCTAGATTTCTCCTACATCTGTAGCAGGCTGCCAGGTAACAAATGTAATAAATAAAGGATCTCAAAGTTCCTTTTATAAACAAGATTGTTAGATAGGTTCAAAGAGGCGTCTTGCAAATTTTGTATTATTTATAAAAAATAAAAAAACACGTTGAGGTCTGTTTATTGTAAATCCTCGCTGCATAATAATTTATGTAGCGGGTCACTGTAAAGAGTGCTCAGTATGTATAGTTGTACTGTTAGCATTTCTTCATAAATATCAAATATCAGTGTCTCATTTCAGTCCTTTTCTCCAGCAGGATGCATTGTGCTAATAGATTACAAACACATAGAATTAACAAATTATTACATGCATACATGTATATAAACAATTAGTATTATTCATTTATGTTCATCTTTCCACTTCTTAAAGTTTACTTATGGCTGCTGTATTGGTTGGATTCTTGTATAGTTTTGCATGATTTGTTGGTCTTGTTACATGATTTACATAATAATTTATGTTTAGGGTCTGGGGTCCAGATGCCATCTGAGATTTGAATAAATATAATACAGACATTAAAAGAAACATGGATATGTATGTTGGACCACTGTCAAAAGATCCTGGATGCCCACTGTACAGTTCCAAACTTCTTTTTCAGCACCATTAGACATTAACAGTCCCAATGTAGAAGAGACAGCATATTTCTGTGAGTGTGTTAAGATATTGGCCCCCATGTTTCACAGTGTCAAATGGCAGATGGCCCAGTATGACATGGAGGAAGTTACTGCTATATACAAAGACTTGTTACAATGGACTGGCCAACACAAGGTAAACATTTCTAATAAATGATTTTGCTAATCAAAATTTGTAAAATACATGCAGTTTAAAATGAATTGTGTAACTCTGTCCCCATATTAATCTTATTCCTAAATATAAGCATAGAGTCTTGTGTTTATTCCCATATTTATGAAATGACAATTTTACATCTTATTTTCATGTTGCAGTATGTTGTACATTTACATATTTATATAAATACATGTAATAAATTAAGCTGCTAGAACCTATGTTTAAATAAATGGACAATGCGGAAATATTTCACGGGTTAAAATGTCACCACTGATGCTGGTATCCAAATCACAACTCGCATATGCCACAGGTATACACAGGGAAACATTGTTGTGACTTGTTTAGATTTCAATGTTATTCAGCTATACAGTAGTTATTTAATAAAGCTAATTTGAGGTCACCTGGTGTGGCGCCAACTTAACACTGACATGCTAAACTTCATACGGAAAAATATGGACAGGTAAAAACGGTCACCATGCATATTTTTGTAAGATATGTGTTGTGAACATATCATATCTCGGAGATAGACCTCATTATCTATATATAGATGTTAACAGTAACTAATACAGAAAAAATTATAATGTGGATTTGTTTTCTGTCCATAATTTACATGAATTGCCCTTAAAATGTCTACTACGTGGTTCGAGTATTAACTTCCATACCCCATCCAACCCCTTCTCCAATAAACAAAAATGGGGTTGGCTGGGGTATGAAATAAAACCTTAATTTCGGCTTAAAAAGTTGGAAAATTGTAAAATTAAAACATTTAATAGGCAATTTTAAACAGGTTATCTCATTTTTACAGAAAAACATGTTTTTAAACGTGTTTTATTGTCGAAATATCCGTTATAAAATCCTGCAAATATAAACTTTCCCATCGCTTAATGGAATTAAGGCGGGACCATGTAATGGTCTTTTCCCTCTGTTTGGTGTGCATTCAGAATTGCCTCTTCGATTTGTTTAACCGTTAAATATTCCAAACTATGGCAGTTGATGCGCCAGTTCCATTTTTATTGGTGTGGTATGAAAAACAGACGTAAGCAACATACAACAACATCATAGGACAACTAATTAATTATGGTAATATGTGTACGTTATGTGGCATCAATTATGAAGTTATGCGAGAAATAAAATCTCACTTTCATGACTATTTAATATTGAATTTGAATTAAATTCATGCGATTCTTGGCAAAGCTTGGCATCATATAATTTTATCCATATTATTTAGTTAAGTTGTAAACAGGCACTCCTGTAAGATCCTGTATTTATATTCATTGATGTACCCTCCTACATTTCAGTTGCTGGTTGAGATATGGGGTATGATGTATTCAGGCGAGGAAGTAGATGAGTTGATTGCACTGCTGGTGTCTACCACTATACTTGAGAGAGCCCTCGGCAATGTACGAAAGTTTCATTTTATTTTGTACAAAATTATAATCTTAAATTTTTCATATTTTTAAATTTAATCCCATTTTGTCGTATCACCCATTCATTCAAATATTGAATTTATTTCACTAATTCATAACTTTCACATGACATCATCAAAATAATTTGACCAATCAGTGATCAATAAAATAAAAGACCTCCACATTCTGGTAGGGGGTAAACTCGGTGTTTATCGTTGGTGCTCAACTGACTTTAGCCCTTTATAAAACTAGTTTGTAGTGATAATTATATTAAAAGCTTTATTTTTTATGTACATCTATGTATCTTCTTTTGGTGTTGTCTGATTTTAAAACACCAATATGGATACATTTAATTTAAATCATGGTCTAATATTTTCATTTTTCATATAGACATTGCGGATAAAGTCCGAGTAAACCCCTTTATTTTCACCTACTGAATATCTCAACCTACCGGAAGTTGACCGAATGTGAAAGTTATGAATTGATCGCGGAAAAGTATTTAGAAAAAATCAGAAGTTCAGGAAAAGCCAAGAAAATGGAGGTTAAACACGTAATAAAAGGGACAAAGCGCAATCTTGAGTTTTTGTCAACTCCTTGCATCCCGTTAGTTTCTACATAGCTTTTTATTTGTAAGTTGTCATTAATAATTACTTGCTTGTTTTTAGCTCTACTGATCAGAGATCAGCAGAGCTTATGCCGTGGTGCGGCGTCCGTCTGTCCGTAAACTTTTATTTGTAGCGACTTCACCTCTGAAACTACTAGATTAATATTCATGAAACTTTACAGAAATGTTGCCCATAAAGTCTAGTTGATCCTAGCAAAAATTCATGTTGATGTGAAATCCAAGATGGCCACCAAAGCTAAAAATAGAGTTTTAAAAAATAAGTTTGTATCGACTACTTCTTGAAAACTATAAGTGATATTGATATGGGACTTTTTCTAAAATGATCAGCATTACATGATGTTGATCCCAGTCAAAAATCGTTTTGATTCAACGTTAAACATGGCTGCCAGCGACCATCTTTGTTTACATAGAGTTATATAGTAAAAACTTGTAGCGACTACTGCTCTGAAACTACTTGACGGATTGTCATGAAACTTTACAGGAATGTTGCTCTTGATGTCTAATTGATGCTAGAAAAATTTCAGGTCGGCCGGAAATTCAAGATGGCCGTCACAGCTAAAAATAGATTTTTAAAAAATAAGTTTGTAGCGAATACTTCTTGAAAACTATAAGTGATATTGATATGGGACTTTTTCTAAAATGATCAGCATGACATGATGTAGATCCTTGTGGAAAATTATTTTGATTCGACATTAAACATGGCTGCCAGTGGCCATCTTTGGTAACATAGAGTTATATATTAAAAACTTGTAGCGACTACTCCTCTGAAACTACTTGACGGATTGTCATGAAACTTCACAGGAATGTTGCTCTTGATGTCTAATTGATCCTAGAAAAATTTCAGGTTGGTCGGAAATTCAAGATGGCCGTCACAGCTAAAAATAGATTTTTAAAAAATAAGTTTGTAGAGACTACTTCTTGAAAACTATAAGTGATATTGATATGGGACTTTTTCTAAAATGATCAGCATGACAAGATGTAGATCCTTGTGGAAAATTATTTTGATTCGACGTTAAACATGGCTGCAGCGGCCATTTTTGTTTACATAGAGTTATATAATGAAAACTTGTAGCGACTACTTCTCTGAAACTACTTGACGGATTTTCATGAAACTTCACAGGAATGTTGCTCTTAATGTCTTATTGATCTTAGCAAAATTTCAGGTCGGCTGGAAATTGAAGATGGCCGCCACGGTTAAAAATAAATTTTCAAAAAACAAGTCTGTAGCGACTACTTCCTGAAATCAATATCAATCAGTAGAGCTTCAAGGTCATTGACCTCTTGTTGTATATTATTATGTTGCGCCAATAATATATTAAAACCTATTGGTAGAATAACGAAGAAATATTTTAGAACTCAGCATTTTCTTAACTTTCATAATTATATGCAAAAAGGTTTAAAGTCAAAACAGTTCGCTAATTTTCAGTCCAAATTCATTAATGAGCTTTATCATTGGGGGACTACAAACCTTAGATCTACACCCCACCTTTTAATTGCTTGATAAATACTTCAAGATTGCAATGTGTCCTTTCAGTGTGTGATACTCTTCTTTGTCAGCCCTCCCAGATATTGGTTGTTTGAGTCTTACCCATATATGGCCTTTTCTGTCAGCCCTCCCAGATATTAGTTGTTTGAGGTCTTACCCATATATAGACTCTTCTATGTTTGCCCTCCCAGTTATTGGTTGTTTGAGTCTTACCCATATATAGCCTCTTCTGTCAGCCCTCCCAGTTATTGGTTGTTTGAGTCTTACCTATATATAGCCTCTTCTGTCATCAGCCCTCCCAGTTATTGGTTGTTTTGAGTCTTACCCATATATAGCCTCTTCTGTCAGCCCTCCCAGTTATTGGTTGTTTGAGTCTTACCCATATATAGCCTCTTCTGTCAGCCCTCCCAGTTATTGGTTGTTTGAGTCTTACCTATATATAGACTCTTCTGTCAGCCCTCCCAGTTATTGGTTGTTTTGAGTCTTACCCATATATAGCCTCTTCTGTCAGCCCTCCCAGTTATTGGTTGTTTGAGTCTTACCCATATATAGCCTCTTCTGTCAGCCCTCCCAGTTATTGGTTGTTTGAGTCTTACCCATATATAGCCTCTTCTGTCAGCCCTCCCAGTTATTGGTTGTTTGAGTCTTACCCATATATAGCCTCTTCTGTCAGCCCTCCCAGTTATTGGTTGTTTGAGTCTTACCCATATATAGCCTCTTCTGTCAGCCCTCCCGGTTATTGGTTGTTTGAGTCTTACCCATATATAGCCTCTTCTGTCAGCCCTCCCGGTTATTGGTTGTTTGAGTCTTACCCATATATAGCAAATACCCAAGTGCAGTTCCAGGATCAGAGTTTAATTCAAACATATCAATTTGACATCGATTGCAAAACAATTTCTTAAACTTATATTAATCACTCTCGATGGCTTCCTGGGTGGAACCAGTACTAAGCAATGTGGATTAAGTGACTTGCTCAAGGATAAGAAACATGACCATGGCAAGGATCAAATCCACGATCTCTTGATCTGTAGTCTGATGCTCTACCACTGGGCCATGCACTCCATAATCGGATTTGAGTTTAGCGGGGCATGAAATCTTTAGCGGTAGGGGTGGGGGGCAACATATATTTGTAACAATTGACTAAAACAGCAAAGAAATATGTAAAAAATAATTAAAGTTTCAAGTGGGGGGGGGGGGGGGGGGGGGGGGGGGGGGGGAGGGGGGGTTGTGAGAGGCCAGGGTGGGGGGTGCAGGGGGGATGCGGGGAGGGGGCAGCATATATGTGTAAGAATTGACAAAAGCAACATATATGTGTAACAATTGACAAAAGCAACGCAGAAATATGTAAAAAAAAAATAGTTTCAGGTGGGGGGGGGGGGGGGGGGGGAGAGGCCGAAATGGATTGGGGGCGCGGGGGAAGGGGGCAACATATGTGTAAGAATTGACTAAAACAGCAAAGAAATATGTAAAAAACAAAAAAAAATCAAGTGTAGGGGGGGGGGGGTGAGAGGCCGGGGTGGGGGGGGGGGGGTTGCAGGGGATGCGGGGAGGGGGCAACATATATGTGTAAGAATTGACAAAAGCAACACAGAAATATGTAAAAAAAAATGGTTCAAGTGGGTGTGGGTGGAGCAGAGGGGAGAGGCGGGAGTTGGTTGGGGTGCAGGGAGGGGGCAACATAATTATATGTGTAAGAATTGACTAAAACAACAAAGAAATATGTAAAAAAAAATAGTTTCAAGTGGGTGTGGGGGGAGCAGGGGGGAGAGGCGGGAGTGGGTTGGTGTGGGGTGGGGGAGGGGGCAACATATATGTGTAAAAATTGACTAAAACAACAAAGAAATATGAAGAAAAAAAGTTTCAAAGGGGTGGGGGGGGTCGGGGGGGGGGGGAGCGGGGTAAGAGGCGGAGTGGGTTGGGGAGGGGGAGGGGGAGGGGGCAACATATATGTGTAAGAATTGACAAAAGCAACACAGAAATATGTAAAATAAAAAAAAATAGTTTCAAGTGGGGGTGGGGTTGGTCGTGGGGAGGGGGGCAGGGGTGAGAGGCGGGAGTGGGTTGGGGGGGGTTGCAACATATATGTATAAGAATTGACTAAAACAACAAAGAAATATAGAAATATGTAAAAAAAAAAAAAGTTTCAAGTGGGGGAGGGGGGGGGGGGGGCGAGGGGGGAGAGGTGGGGGTTGGGGGAAGGGGGGAGCAACATATATGTGTAAGAATTGACAAAAGCAACACAGAAATATGTAAAAAAATATTTATTTTTTCAAGTGGGGTTGGGGTGGGTGAGCGGGGGTGAGAGGCGGGAGTGGGTTTGGGGGGAGGGGGCAACATATATGTGTAAGAATTGACTAAAACAACAAAGAAATATGTAAAAAAAAAAAGTTTCAAGTCTTTGGGGGAGGGGGGGTGAGGCGGGGGGTGGGGGGGTTGGGGGCAGGGAGGGTTGCAACATATATGTGTAAGAATTGACTAAAACAACACAGAAATATGTAAAAAAAAAAAAAAGGGGGAGGGGGCGGGGGTAGGGAGGGGGTGGGGTGGAGGAGGGAGCCCATGCCCCAATATGGGTGAAGTAATAAGATGCATAATGCTATAACAAATCCCAAACCAAAATTATAGATATATACATGCTTACATGCAAACCTAGATCTGCCTTTATTGCACATTTTATGGGCCATCACAATTTGGGTTTCATGGGAGCCCAGAATTTGCAGAAGACAAAATTACTTATCCAACCCTTTACAACATACTATAAGGAAATCAATTCCAAAATTTAGTTCAGCTAGGATGTGAAACAGACATATTTTTAGGGCTATCATAATTTGGGTTCCATGGGAGCCCAGGGGTTACAGGAACCAACGTTACTTAAGCAGCCCTTACTATAATGCTATAAGGAAGCTAATGGCCAAATTTGGTTGTGCTAGGGTAAGAATTGTAAGACATATAGACTTGTAAACACAGCTTACACGCAAAATTTGATGTGAAATGGGGCACATTTTATGGGCTATCATAATTTGGGTTCCATGGGAGCCCATGGGTTACAGGAACCAAAATTGCTTATGCAGCCCTTAAGATAATTCTATAAGGAAGCCCATGAACAAATTTGGTTGTGCTAGGATAAGAAATGTAAGAGATATAGACTTGTAAACACAGCTTAGACGCAGACCTTGATGTGGGACGCCGACACGAACGCCGACCCCGGGGTGATTACATAAGCTCTCTTATTCTTCGAATAGTCGAGCTAAAAACGGATAAAAATTTCACTTGCACAAATATTGATGATTTTGTCCGAAAACTGAATGGGAATCTTTCGAATTTGATTGTGCTTCTATTGTTCAGTCAATGGCTGTATCGTTTCGTCTGTTTCGATCTGTGCTATTCTGGTATATTTTCAGAATGTTTTAGCAGTTTAATCCAGAGTTTTTATATTATATGGTTAAGATATGCCAACATAACGCTGTATTCTCATGGTTGTCGTGTTTACCTGTATTGACAGATTTTTGGCTTTTCAAGCATTTTAATGTGTATCGGCTTTAACAAAAACGAGCGATTTTATTACATTTGAATTAATATTTCGAATAATAATCCACTGATTTTTAAAAAGCATATACAGGTAGAAAGTGCATAAAATTTCCTTTTTAGACAAGTAAGTTTCTTTGTTGTTTTTAATTGATAAAGAATCTATTTTGCTGGTTTAGAAATGAACTCTCTTTATTGCCATTTTTCATTTTTCTGATTTTACCAGATACAGGTAGACATGATAACCATATTTGGTCATACAGCAATATTTCATAACCATGTAGTATAAGAACCCTGTTTTTTCTAAAAATGGACAAGGGTGGACAAGGCGAGCAGCCCCAGGATCTGCCCTTAAATACTTGTATTGTGCTGTTGTTCAAACATCATGTTTGTTTCAGGTTTATTTGACTACCGGCCCAGTACCTTGTCCGTCCATGTTGAAGGATTTGTTGGTGACACAACAGATGTTGGACATACTGGGCAGTGATGTTGTAAGTGATGCATTTGTGCGTGTGTGTAATACTCCAACATTTGATTCTGTCTGTCTGTATGTGTTTCTATGGACCTGAGAAAAGTAATACGAGGGAAAATGTATTTATTGATATTTTGCATTATATGTCAGTTTGTATACGTATCGCACCATAATTAATTTTCCATAGGGTCCCATTACAAGGGTCACATTGAAATATTTTGTTCATGGTATAGAGATAAACAAAATTTACAACATATCTTTAGGCTTAAATTCTTTATTGATCCAATATCTACAATTTAAAACACAATTAACACCTATTTACCAGATTGAATTTTTTTCTTTCAAGTTTGCGTGACACAATCAAAATTTAGCATAATAATAGGACAAAAATACAACCCTATGGTGAATAGACTCATGATGTCTAAAATGAGATAACGGTGAAGTGCAACACTATTTTATTATTTCAGGTTCAAGTTCTGCGGGTTTTAATTGGGCCACCAACATCAATGAACATACGAAACATTGCATGGCATGGTTTCCCGTTGCCTGGAGAAATACCCAAAAGGTTGGTCTTTTAATTGTTGTAACTGTGTAGTGTTGTAAATTTATGTGGACTTGCAGCTATCACTAAAGTTTAGTTGAAGTATTATTGTTGAGACATTAAATACAATAACTGTCCAACTTTTCATCTGCCACAATGCCTTAGTGATGAATGATACTGCAATGCTAAAACGTCTGGCCTAATATGAAGATGAAATTTACCCGTTCTGCAGCTTTAAAGCGCATTATCTTAGAGACAAAGGATAAACATTTCATGCTGCAGCTCTAAAGCGCAAGGCCTTTTGAAATATGAAGGATGAAAATTCCCATTCCGCAGCTCTGAAGGGCAAGACCCTCGAGATACCCATTATGCAGCTCTAAGTCACAAGACCTTTGTGATAAAAGATGAAATATACATGTTCTGCAGCTCTAAAGCGCAATACCTTAGAGATGATGGATGAAAATGCCATACTGCAGCTCTAAAGCGCAATGCCTTAAGGATGAAGAATAAAAGATTCTGCAGATCTTACTTAACGTCTCACACCACAATTAATTTCCCATAGGGTCCCATTGTAATGTTTTTGTTTGTGGCATAGAGATAAACAAAATTTACAACATGTATTTATGCTTAAATTCTTCATTGATCCAATATCTGCAATTTGAAACACAATTAAGAACTATTTACCAGATTGAACTTGTTTTAATTTCATGTTTGCGTGACACCTATCAAAATGTAGACTAATTTACAACCCCGTGGTGATTAAACCCATGATGTGTAAAATGAGGCAGAATTAGCTGGAAATCTTATATCAAATTGATTTTTTCTGTGATCTCTTCCTAAAATGCTGTAGATTTAGAACCTGGTAAAGATAAATCAATGTGTCCTGTAAAATGTACAAAAGCGGACTTTTTTTTTTTTTATATCTACCTCCTTCATCTGTAGGGCACAAGTATTCAAGGGAGATAATAGTGTTGTGAGACCTTAACAATACCTTTTGGACATTGAACATGTTCTGTTAATGCAGCATGTCTAAACAAAATTCTATAACAAATTAATTTCTTTCGTTTTAATTTATTTCCAAGAAGCTGTTTATTCCAAATTGACATTTTGAGGTAATACTAGTGTTTTATTTTCAAATACCATTAGCATTTTTGTTGAGCCCACTTGCGGACAGCTCGACATAGTTGTCACAATGGCGGTTCGATGTATGTGCGTGCGTGCGTCCAATCTTGACCGGGCTATAACTTGGCACAAATGACTATGTGTCATGCACAACACCCAGGCCTCCAGCTCAGAGGTCAAGGTCACACTTAGAGGTCATGCAGTTCTTGCAGTCCGATCTTGTCCGTGCTGTAACTTTGTCATGCATAAAGGGATTTTGAAATGACTTGGCAGAAATGATCACCATAAGAGGACGATGTGTCATGCACAACACCCATGCCTCCAGCTCAGTGTTTAAGGTCACCTGTAGAGGTCATGCCGTTCATGCAGTCAGATCTTGTCCAGGGTGTTAGCTTGTCATGCATTGAGGAAGTTAAATAACTTGGCAAAATGATCACCACAAGAGGACGATGTGAAGCGTACAAACCCGAGCCTCCAGCTCAAAGGTCAAGGTCACACTTATAGGTTTTGCAGTTCATGTAGTTCGATCTTGTCCGGGCTGTAACTTTATCATACATAACGGGCTTTTGAAATTACTTGGCACAAATTATCACCATTAGAGGATGATGTGTCGCACAGAACACCCGGGCCTCCAGCTCAAAGGTCAAGGTCACACATAGAGGTCATGCAGTTCATGCAGTTCATGCAGTCCGATCTTGTCCAGGCTGTAACCGTGTCATGCATCGAGGGATTTTGAAATTACTTGGCAGAAATGTCTAACCTTTAACCCTAGTCTCCTCGCAATGTATATCTGTATACTGCCGGGCTCGACATGTTGCCCGAGGGCATCTAGTTTGAGATTAGGGATTAAAATTGTAATGCAGATCACATATTTTATAATTATTTTTGTAAAAGTTTGTCTTTTGTTATTAATTAGCTCTTTTCCCCAAAACTAACTATAGACTAAAACCATTTAAATAAATAAAAAAAAATTGTGGTTGATTTGTGATAAAACATGGGTGAGCATAATGTGGGATAAGATGCGCGGCTTTAGCGTACTTGACTGTATCTAATAATAAATGTAAATGATTTGATTTCAGATGTATTTGGTTTATCCTTTTGCTGGTACCCAGCATTGGTCAGATACTTCACAACAAAGGTATCCAACTGAAGGAACACAGAGAACCAGTCAGGTTTCCTGAAGTTTCCTGTATATCAGGTGTGTAAAGTCTACCATAGAACAATATTATCAGATTTTTGTTAGCTGTTATTAGTTCTCTACCGATCGTGACCGGAGGGACTATAGGATTGCACTGTCTGTCAGTCTGTCCCATTTCATTTCTGCTCAATAACTTCAGTTAGGAATGCGATATTGGAATGAAACTTTCTGGGTAGGTAGCTTATATGAAAAGGAAGGGATTGCATCACCACGTCACAACATGTGTATTCAGGCGGGTGGCGAATATTTTGAAGAAAAAAAGAAAATATTATAACGTCAAAACGACGTCATGAACATCCCCAAAGTGCTCCGTAGTATGCAACATGTTTACATATACTATAATTGAATGAAATTTTCATTGTCACAAATACATTTATGGGATGCCGAGTTGTCCGTTGTCAGTCCGTTGTCCGTCGTCCGTCCGTCGTTAACTTTTGTCTCGTTAAGACGATAGGGCCTTCATTTTTTATCCAATCTTTACCAAACTTTAAAAGGTTGTTAATATTAATGAAAGCTCGCACAAGTTCGAAAACCAGCCAGATCGGACCAGTTACAACGGAGTTATGGCCCTTGATTTAATTGAAAAATGCTATATTTTGCCTCGTTAAGACGATAGAGCCTTCATTTTTCATCCTATCTTTACCAAACTTTACCACATTGTTAATATCAATGAAAGCTCGGACAAGTTCGAAAACCAGCCAGATCGGACGAGTAACAGCCGAGTTATGGTCCTTGATTTAGTTAAAAATGCTATATTGCTATATTTTTCCCCTTTAACACGATAGGGCCTTCATTTTTCATCCTATCTTTACCAAACTCTACCACGTTGTTAAAATCAATGAAAGCTCGGACAACTTCGAAAACCAGCCATATCGGACTTTTAACAGAGGAGTTATGGCCCTTGATTTAGTTAAAAATGCTATATTTTGCCTCGTTAAGACGATAGGGGCTTCATTGTTCATCCGATCTTTACCAAACTTTATCAGATTGCTAATGTCGTTGAAAGCTCACACAAGTTCAAAAAACATTCATATCGGACCAGTAACAGCGGAGTTATGGCCCTTGATTTAGTTCAAAAGACTATATTTTGCCTCGTTAAGACGATAGGGCCTTCATTTTTCATCCTATCTTTACCAAACTTTACCACATTGTTTATATCAATGAAAGCTTTGACAATTTTGAAAACCAGCCATATCGGACTTTTAACAGAGGAGTTATGGCCCTTGATTTAGTTAAAAATGCTATATTTTGCCTTGCTAAGACGATAGGGGCTTCATTGTTCATCTGATCTTTACCAAACTTTATCAGATTGTTAATATCAATGAAAGCTCGGACAAGTTTGAAAACCATTCATATCGGACCAGTAACAGCGGAGTTATGGCCCTTGATTTAGTTCAAAAGACTATATTTTGCCTCGTTAAGACGATAGGGCCTTCATTTTTCATCCTATCTTTACCAAACTTTGCTACATTGTTTATATCAATGAAAGCTCGGACAATTTCGAAAACCAGCCATATCAGACTTTTAACAGAGGAGTTATGGCCCTTGATTTAGTTAAAAATGCTGTATTTTGCCTTGCTAAGACGATAGGGGCTTCATTGTTCATCTGAGCTTTACCAAACTTTATCAGATTGTTAATATCAATGAAAGCTCGACAAGTTTGAAAACCATCCATATCGGACCAGTAACAGTGGAGTTAATGCCCTTGATTTAGTTTAAAATGCTATATTTTGCCTTGTTAAGACAATAGGGCCTTTATTTTTCATCCCATCTTTACCAAACTTTATCAGATTGTTAATGTCAATGAAACCTCAGTCAAGTTTGAAAACCAGCCAGATTATTTTTTTTTAAGCTCTATGTTGGACCATTCGGACCAGTTACAGAGGGGTTATGGCTCCTGATTTAGTTAAAAATGCTATATTTTGCCTCGTTAATACGGTAGGGCCTTCACTTTTCATCTGATCTTTACTAAACTTTACCAGATTCTTTAGTTTTGGCCCTCGATTTAGTCAAAAAGCTGTTTTTTGCCCGAAACTTTCAAAAAAATGTAAAAGGCAGTCACTCGCTTCATTGATGTTATAAGAGCCATGTTAGCCAGTAGAGCGTCCACAGGCCCTCTTGGGCCTCTTGTTTTATTTTTGGCATAAAATGTTTAGGGTCGGCTATTAAAAACGGGGTCGGTCGGGAAACCGGAACGAACCACACATCTAGTTTTATTTAGCTTGATGTACTAAACATGACAAATCTTGAAAGGACAACACTCAGTATTATATTTTCACCTATAACCAGGGGTATCACGATTAAGCGAAGTCGCTTTAAACTTCGCTCTGATTTGGCCGACTTCGCTTTTTATGGGATGCTGAGTTGTCCGTCGTCCGTCCGTTGTCCGTCGTCCGTCCGTTGTCTGTCGTCCGTCGTTAACTTTTGTCTCGTTAAGACGATAGGGCCTTCATTTCTTATCCGATCTTTACCAAATTTTAACAGGTAGTTAATATCCATGAAAGCTCAGACAGGTTCGAAAACCAGCCAGCTCGGACCAGTAACGGCGGAGTTATGGTCCTTGATTTAGTTAAAAATGCTATATGTTGGCTCGTTAAGACAATAGGGCCTTCATTTTTCATCGGATCTTTACCAAACTTTACCAGATTGTTAATATCAATGAAAGCTCAGACAAGTCCGAAAACTAGCTCTTATTTTTCATCCGATCTTTACCAAACTTTAACAGATTGTTAATGTCAATGAAAGCTCGGGCAAGTTCGAAAACCAGCCAGATCGGACCAGTAACAGCAGAGTTGTGGCCCTTGAATAAGTTAAAAATGCTATATTTTGCCTCGTTAAGACAATAGGGCCTTCATTTTTACAGTTAGGACGATAGGGACTTCATTTTTCATCAGATCTTTACCAAACTTTACCAGATTGTTAATATCAATTAAAACTCGGACAAGTTCGAAAACCAGCCAGATCAGACCAGTAACAACGGAGTTCCCTTGTCAAATGTTTACGCAGCTTTGAAAAATACGTAGCTAAAACGTAGCTATTACGCAGCAATCCATCCTAAAGCTGCGTTTTTTGTGATTAACTGCGTTATTTTAGAAGCAGGCTGCGTAAAGCTGCGTATTTTACACTTTAGCTGCGTAATTATGTCCAAAGCTGAATATTTTGTAAGAAAGGTGTACAAAAGCTGCGTATTTATATTTAAGGCTGCGTATTTTTTAAGAAAGGCGTTTGATAGCTGCATCTTTAATTTACTTGCAAAAAAAGGATAATTACAAGAGCTGCGTTTTTTTGTAAATGCTTCGGAAAAGCTGTATCTTTAATTGTTAATGATAATAAGATGTAAAAACAAAAATACGTAGGTTTTACGCAGCTTTAGGAAAGCTGCATCTTTTAGATTATTTTTTTAAACTTTTGTCAGTTTGTCTTTTTAAAGTGATATTGAAAATTTAAAACATTTCTAAAAGATGAAGAGGTAATTGGGGAGTCCTCTTTTATCTTTGACATAGACTGTCACAGTGCTACACATAAATACAACCTTGATAAAAAATGTTTATTGATCCTGTAGGTGTTTTAAAAGGTGGTGAATTTGGACCATAATTTATTAGCTATCAAACTGTATGCATTCCAATGTCAATTTAATTCTGTGTATAAATTGCTGGTACAAAATTACCTACCTCAAACCATTAGATGATGGACTCAGAATTCATTGTAAAATGATAATCTCATTATAGCAAGGTCACTCAAGCGAGCAAGTTATGTTTTAACAAAATGAGCATTTCTTTGATCAGTATCAATGCAGATGTTAGGCAATCAACTTCTTAAATTTTATGTAAACAAGATGGCTAAATTAATGCCTCTGAATCACTCGCCTAATATAATCTTCGAAAAGATTATATAAAAAAAAAAGTGCAATCAACTTCTTAAATTTTATGTAAACAAGAGGGCTAAATTAATGCCTCTGAATCACTCGCCTAATATAATCTTCGAAAAGATTATATAAAAAAAAAGTCAAACAAGCTTATAATTTCATATAAGAGTAAGATCAACAAATTCCCACACTCACATTAAAGTGTTCTGGCCCAGTAAGTGTATAGATGGGTTTAGGGTGGGGATCTCAAAAGTTTCCAAGTTATGGCACAGGAACATGTGACCCCACGGGTTGGGATAAACCCTAGGGCAGATGCCAGTAGGGGTCATCCTCTCATCACAGGCAGTGCACCTATAAAGTTTCATGAGATATGCCTCAAGGGGAGAGGAGTTAAAGGGGTTGATGCACTATTTCCGAACAGGATTTATTTAAAAGGACTTTGAGAAACTTGGGAAAAGCTGGAAGAATTTTCAAAATGTCATGAAAAATAAATGAGATGTGACCTATTGAAAATTTGCAAAGAACATAAATGGAGGTGGCCATCTTTGAACGATGACGTCATCGTGCCGTTTTAACATATATGGCAAATTGACAAAATGTATTTTAAAGCAAAAAAAACCACTGCAAATTGATTAGAAATAAATATACAGATGTAAAATTATTTTTCATTTGCAGTGATTTTCTTTGCTTTAAAAGACATTTTATCAATATGCCATATATGGCAAAGAGGCACGATGACGTCATCGTTCAAAGATGGCCGCCTCCATTTATGTTTCTTTGCACATTTTCAATAGGTCATATCTCCTTTACTTTTCATGGCATTTTGATAATTCTTTCAGCTTTTTTCATGTTTTTCAGAGCCCTTTAAAATAAACTGTGTTTGAAAATAGTGCATCAACCCCCTTTAAGGGTTTTTCATTATCGGTTCCTGGTGACCTTGACCTACTGACCTCAAAATCAATAGGTGTCATCCTCTCACCACAAGCAGTTCAACTATGAAATGTCATGAGATTTGCCTCAGGGGGAGAGGAGTTATAATGCAGACAAGGTTTTCATTATTGGCTCCCAGTGACCTTGACCTACTGACCTCAATATCAATAGGGGTCATTCTGTCACCACAGGCAGTTCACCTATGTAGTTTCATGAGATTTGCTTAAGGGGATGAGGAGTTATGGAGCAGGCAATATTTTTCATTATCAGGTCACGGTGACCTTTGACCTACTGACCTCAATATCAATAGGGATCATCCTCTCATCACAGGCAGTGCACCCATAAAGTTTTATGAGATTTGCTTCAGGGGGTATATTAAAAAAAAACATATTCAAAAATGTTTAAACGAAAAATAATATGGTATTAAGACATTGCCTTGGCTAACTCCCAAACTCGTATAACAACTATTGGGGGGATTTTTTTTTTTTTTTTTTTTTTTTTTCCCCCAGGCAAATCAGATACGAAATTATAATGCATCAGAGTAAATTTGGATGTTTCTGACAAAAAAAATTTTAATATAAAATAAATTAATAAAAAAAATTGCAAGTTTCACGATAGCGTGAATCTGATGACAGACGAATGCAAATGGCCGACTTTCAAACAACAAGCATTTCCTGGTTGTTTTATTTAATCTGTTTGCTCAATAAATGCTTGAAAAAGCAAAACCTTGTGTTTGGAAACAATTTTTAGTGTATTTTACATATGTGACTGTAGATAAACGGTAGTAAAGTTATTGAATTACACAGTAATTATTTATTATTTTACAGGTAAATGTTTTCGTTTTTTCCTTGCTTGTTGACAAAATTGATTTTGACGAGTTTACTTCCGGAAGTCATTGCTCCAGTGTTGCTTGATGGGAAAATAAATAAATGTTTAATTTGAGAGAAAATACATTTTGTTTCGATAATCATTTCAGTTATTAACGTATACGTTCTGATAACAAAAAAGGAAGAAACCATTATAAAGAAAGCATTTTTATTGACATATGTTGATCATTTTGAAATATTTGCGTGATACGTTCGTAAGAATTGCGAGATTATGGAAGTCAATCACAGATCTGCGCATGCGCTGCAAATTATGCCCGCCGTTTCCTGAGTTGTTTGAATTTTGATCTTTCATCTTTAATATTTACAAATAGTACCTTTCATCTTTATATTTACAAACAGTACTGTGATTAGCTTTTTTTTTTCGTGACACAATAACCATTTTAGAGCCTTGGAAGCCATCAAACGATTACACAGATGGCTCACCCAGGAAAGTGTGAGAGCCGTACCAGGGTCCTGGCAGTACCAAGAATTACGCATGTTGTGTGGGTTTTTTTAATCAGAGGTAGGCCCTATTTAAATACATTCATGGTAGAGCTTCTTCATAATAATGTGGACCAATTAATTTGAAGTATATAAGTGTAATCAAAACTATAAGCAAAGAAGCATGATATTTTTTAAAACATCTAAATTAAACTGCAAATAATAAAAGAGTGTGTTTTTTTCGTTGTAACATTGACAGTTTTGCAAACGAGATTGGTGAAGGTATTAATATGTTACTTGTGCACAACTTACTGTTTGGAAGATAAACATTGTACTTGCATTACCTGAATGAAGCTTGCAAGTTATTGATTATGCCTGTCATGGTGCAAATTGAGGTCTATCAATTCAGAAAAACACAGGCGACGCTGTCAAGGAGTATTTTAAAAATGCATTTTCTTCCTCCATTTTCAATTTGTTAAATGGGACTGCAGTGGATTTAAGCACATGCCGGTTGAATCTATGTTTACAGGTTAAGGAGTCTTTTAAAACAACAATTCAATTCTTTATTTAGAAATTGAAGTGGTATAATATTTCAGCAATTGTTATGCTTGGAGTTTTCAGGAGATGTTGGACATGAGCGCAAGTTGTCAATGGTCAGGTCGCTCGGAAGGCGATGATGGTGTTCACCATTCAACAGAATACATCCTCAACCTTAGATCCTATGCCAGGTATGCCTTCAGATCAAAGGTAGTTTTCTCGCAGAAGTTTCACACTGGAAGTTAAAATTGAGGTTTATGGCGCACCACATAAAAAGGTTATATTGCATCAACATGAAATGAACATTCCAGAGCCACTCTCCATTTACAGCTATATAAAAACATCTATAAATGGGAAGAATATCTATAGGGTTAACTGTTTCAAGCATTTGAAGTGTGCAACAGCATGCGAGTCGTTTAATGGTCTTAAATGGTCCATCCCACACCCACTCCTAAACGGCTTGATGGATTTTGACAAAACTTTGCAGGACCGAAGCATCGGTGTGATGTCTTGTTGTGCACGTCGTGCTTTCGGTTTGAATTTTTTTAAGTTAAATTTGTTGTCGCCGCTACTCCTAAACGCCTTGTTGGATATTGACAAAACTTTGCAGAAGTATCGGTATGATGTCGTGCATTCGTTCCGGTTTGCTGATTTTTGATGGAGTTACGGCCCTTTGAATTTTTTACTTTAAATATAATATTGTCGCTGCTACTCCACCTAAATAGCTTGTTGGGACTTGTGGAGAAACTTTGCAGGAAGCATTAGTATTATGTCTAGTTGTGCGTATTGCACTTTCATTCCGGATAGCTGATTTTTGACAGATTTATGACCCATCTTTTTTACTTTTAAATTTGTTGTCGCCGCTACTCCTCCTAAATGGCTTGATGCATTTTGACGAAACTTTGCAGTGGTATGAGACATCAGTTTTTCTCAAAAACAACCTCTAGTTTTAAAAAGTTTTACATACACAAAATATGACGATTGACTGAACATTTTTGTCAGTTTGATGTCAGGTGACTGCATTGCGACAGGTTGTAATGGGTATACTTTTAAGGAGTCAAACATTTTTCACCGACAACCAATCAGTATATTTATGTCTGTATATTTATTAATAAGTCCTTTAAAAGCCACATGTGCTGTTATGTGGCGTATAACAGCACATGTACAATTCAATTCTTTATTTAGAAATTGAAGTGGTATAATTTTTCAGCAATTGTTATGCTTGGAGTTTTCAGGAGATGTTGACATGAGCGCAAGTTGTCAATGGTCGGGTCGCTCGGAAGGCGATGATGAAGGAGTCCAACAGATTCAACAGAATACATCCTCAACCTTAGATCCTATGACAGGTATGCCTTCAGATCAAAGGTATTTTTCTCATAGAAGTTTCACACTGGAAGTTAAAATTGAGGTTTATGGCGCACCACATAAAAAGGTTATATTGCATCAACATGAAATGAACACTCCAGAGCCACTCTCCATTTACAGCTATATAAAAACATTTATATATAAATGGGAAGAATATCTATAGGGTTAACTGTATCAAGCATTTGAAGTGTGCGACAGCATGCAAGTCGTTTAATGTTCTGAAATGGTCCACACACCCCCACACACACACTCCTAAACGGCTTGATGGATTTTGACAAAACTTTGAAGGAAGCATCGGTATGATGTCTTGTTGTGCATGTCGTGCTTTCAGTTTGATTCACTGTTTTTTGACGGAGTTATATCCCTTTGCATTTTTTAAAGTTAAATTTGTTGTCGCCGCTACTCCTAAACGCCTTGTTGGATATTAACAAAACTTTGCAGAAGCATCGGTATGATGTCTAGTTGTGCATATCGCGCTGTCGTTCCGGTTTGCTGATTTTTGACAGCCCTTTGCATTGTTCACTTTAAATTTGTTGGCACCGCTATTCCTCCTAAACGGCTTGATGCATTTTGCCGAAACTTTGCAGGAAGTATGGTGTCACGCTTTCGGTCTGGTTCGCTGATTTTTGACGGAGTTCTGTCCCTTTGAGTTTTTTACTCTAAATTTGTTGTCGCCACTACTCCTAAATGGCTTGTTGGATATTGACAAAACTTTACAGAAGTATCGGTATGATGTCGTGCTTTCGTTCCTGTTCACTGATTTTTTTATTGACCTTTGAATTTTTTCCTTTAATTTAATATTGTCGCCGCTACTCCTCCTAAATAGCTTTTACACCCCTTTTACACCCCATCCCCCCACGTGCTGTTATTTGGTGCACATGTCACCTCCACCACCCCATCCCACACCCAACGATTTAACAATCTTTATGTTTTATTTTTTCGAAATGAGCTCTATGCTCAATTTTATAGTGGTGCCATACTGGAATACCGTGCTGTAGACAAATAACATGATACAGACACCGGACTGACCAGTCCTAGAATTACGACTTTATATGCTTGGGACTACTAGTACCATGAAGTGTTTGATATAATCCAGCCAGGGATTGAACCCACATGACTAAGATTGCAATCAGAGGCCCTTTTAATATAATATAGGTTTTAAATTTTCAGAAGTATTAAAAACTATTATATTTAAAATGGATTTTTTTTTATACATTTATAAATTTATTTTATCTTTTTTTGGAGACATTAATTTATTTATAAATATACTATTTTTTCAGATCTATGTTCTTCGGGAACGGTTTAGGTGCCAACAGATGAAGTCAAATGAAAATGAGAACAGTTTTAAGAGGGTTCAAGTCATCCTACAGAGGTTTAGATGTATACATATAGTGCTATGTTTTTCAATGGTGTATATATTTGCCTTAACACAGAAGTGGATCTGTCATATAGTGTTAATTACCATTTTCCGACTGTCCCATACGTCTGTTTTAAATTTAAGTTTTACTCAGGACACCTCGAGCCGTAAAGCTTTTAAACTTCATACATGTTTGCATCTACAGGACAGCAATAATTAAGTCGGTTTGAGGTTCCAGAAGATGATGTTGAACGAACAATGAGGACAATTTTGGGAGGGTTTGAGGCCGCTTACCGGGGCTTAGATGTGTAGATAAATGGAGCTAATTGTTATCCAGGGGTGCAGTGTATATTTTTTTTAATAATTATGGTCTTTATTTAAAAAAACATTATTAATATAGGTCTCTGAGAAAACAAACAAATCAAAGATATGTTTACCTGTTATTTTAGAATCAGACAGTGTTTTCAAATGTGTTTCACATGAAGTCTATAGTTTAGTTTTGAAGGACAATAATATTAGTTTTCATATTTATTATGCACAAATCATTATTTGAATCCTTGAAAGCAAATTGATTTTGCAAACACCTGAGTGGATTATATTGCATCCCTAACATTTTTCAACATATTGTAGAATAAAGAGGGAAAAGACATAACATGATGTGGGGTTAGTAAATTTGGGTGCTAATTTAACTGTTTTATTAACTACAAGGTTGCTGTGTGTCCCTTCAGTGTATATTCAATGTAAATAAGTGCTCAATATTATATTCAGTCTGTAAGTGTTTCTACCAAACTTTTTCATGTTAAAGTGAAATTTAATAGATGTTTCGTTTATAGTTTATTTTTTCACATTGCATTTTGCATATCAGTTGTTTGTTTTATAGTTTAAATATTTCAATATAAAAATGCTTAGGTAACACTTTTCTAGTGTCAAATAGCTTTAAATTTCATTTCTGCCGTTTCACCAATATCACTTTTTAAGATTAAAATTATGTAACATGTTATTTCCATGTACTGTTCAACATTTGCTGCTGAGATATAGTGATGTTATTTATTCTGTTAAATTTGAATCCTGTACAGGGGGACCTAGATTAAGTACATATAAACTTTATTGCCTTTATTACTGATTGTTTCTTATTGATCACATCCTTATGTATTCCATGCTCTAGCGGTCAAAGACCTGTAGTGCTTATCTTTGACTGTAGTGCTTATCGTGGCGCATCATTTTGACTACATTTACGTTTCCATTTATATCTGCTCAAATTTTCACTAGCCCTCGGAGGACCCTTTATTGAAAAAGAAAGACGAAGCTTTTTAAATCCTTCATTTACGCAGCTTTCACAAAGATCTGCACAGAAGCTTCGTAATAGCTGTGTAAAAACTGCGTTTTACGCCAATACCAACAGTTTTTACGCAGCTATTGCGAAGCTTTTACGCAGCTTTAACAAAGATCTACATCAAAGCTTCGTTAATGCAGACCAGCGTAAAATCTAGCGGTATTGGCACCTGCGTAAAAGCTGCGTTTTACGCAACTTTTACAGAGATCTGCGTAAAAGCTGCGTTTACGCAGACCTGCGTAATAGCTACGTAAAAGCTAGCGGTATTGGCACCTGCGTAAAAGCTGCGTTTTACGCAGCTTTTACAGAGATCTGCGTAAAAATTGCGTTTATGCAGACCTGCGTAATAGCTACGTAAAAGCTAGCGGTATTGGCACCTGCGTAAAAGCTGCATTTTACGCAGCTTTTACAGAGATCTGCGCATAAGAGATAAGCTTCGTTTATGCAGACCTGCGTAATAGCTACGTAAAAGCTAGCGGTATTGGCACCTTCGTAAAAGCTGCGTTTTACGCAGCTTTTACATTAAAGGTAAATTATTATGTAGACCTTTGAAAACGCAGCTTTTGCGCAGCTTGTTTGTTAATGCTATGTTTTGCATCATTTTTGTAAAATCTGCGCAAAAGCTGCGTATACGAAGAAATACGCAGGTGCCAATTACGTACGTATAAGGTAGCTTTTTTTGACAAGGGTAATGTGGCTCTTGAATTAGTTAAAAATGCTATATTTTGCCTTGTTAAGACAATAGGGCCTTCATTTTTATCCGGTCTTTACCAAACCTTACCAGATTGTTAGTATCAATGAAAGCTCGGACAAGTTTGAAAACCAGCCAGATCGGACCAGTAACAGCTGAGTTATGGCCCTTGATTTTGTTAAAAATGTTTTGTTAGTGTTTTTTATTGATTTTTTTTTATTATGTTTTATTTTTATTTATTTTTTCATATTCTTTTTAATTACTTTTTCTCATTTCTTATTTTTTCATTTTTTTAAAAAATAAGTTTTTTCATTCATCGATTGTTTTGTTTTTGTTTTTTTGTTAACACTGTTGGATTTGACGAAACTTAACAGGAAGCTATGATTTCTAGTTGTGCCTATTGCGTTTTTTTTCCAGTGCTTTGACTTTTGATATTATATAGTCATCTTGACATTTACTTTAAATTTCTTGTCAACACTACTCCTCCTAAATGCCTTGTTGGAATTTGACAAAACTTGGCAGGAAGCATCGGTAAGATGTCTAGTTGTGCATATCGCGCTTTTTTTTCCAGTTCGCTGATTTTTGAAGGAGTTATGGCCCTTTGACTTTACTTTAATTTCTTGTCGGCACTACTCCTCCTAAACGGCTTGTTGGATTTCTATGAAATTTGGCGGGAAGCGTCAGTATGATGTCTAGTTGTGCAAAACGCGGTACATCAATGAAATCTTGGACAATTTTGAAAACCAGCTAGATCTTGTTAGTAACGACAGATTTATGGCCCTTGAATTGTTGAAAATGTATTTGTATTTTCCTTTGTTAAATCTGTAGTTACTTCGTTTTTTATCGGATCTTTACCATATAATAGCTGTTTTAGCCATTAGAGCATCCACAGGCCCTCTTGGGCCTCTTGTTTATCCATGTGGGGCGAAATTTGAGTCGCCGTCAATTACGGTAATTTCAAATGTGATTAACGTCATAATTAACAAAACCCTCTAAAATACACAATCAGCGCGTGTTTCACACGTACATTATTTAATCCCATTACCATTAAATAACAATCCGACTCTTATCTAATCAGGCCCATAGCCTAATTATCGATCATTAATGGCTTGCCTGAGGCGAGATGTGAATATAATAATAATAATAATATCTTTATTTTAAGAGGATAACATATTTGGCTACAACCCAGTCTAAAATATGGTCCTCAGACAAAATAGAATATATTTACAGTTTATACAAACATGATTAAAACAATGGTACAAAAAAAATAAAATGACTAAAATATGTCCAGAAACTTCATGATTTTTCTAAAAATGTGGTATTTGAGATACATTGATTAAGACTTATTCAACCTTTAGGCGGTGTATAATTATATGATTGCCATCGGCACAGTTGTAAAGCATCTTTGATGTGGTCGACAATAAGCAAAACTGCGAACTTCTATTATGTGTTTTATTGATGACTAATTATGAAATAAAGAAATGTGTTTGGCATAAAGTAAGTTTGTTTGTGACTGTTTAATTAAAGGAAATGTATTGTATCCTACGATTAGTCATAGCCATCAATAATTTATCTATGTCTGTGGATTAGTTAATGATTTTGTTTTGTGTCACTCAATGCGGGTCGAATAATTAGTATTTTTCAATAAAAATGAAACGAGACCAAAATAATATTACATTCGATCAACATGTCTATGTCAAGTTGGGTACGGCTGAAAATGCATCTAAATCTCACTCCGGTCAAAGACGTAACGCTGATGAAAGTCTGCCTGGGGAAAAACCGAAAAAAACAAAGTTTTTCGATTTCAGATGGTATATGTTGAAGAGGAAAAGGGTTTTTGGAACTGTTCACTTTGAAGTTTGTAAGACCGTGGGAAAATAATTATAAATAATAACAAAATAATATTAATAATAATACATGCTTTATAAGTATTATGCATTCTACAGTAATAATCCCAA